>JABRWK010000046.1:218670-235138 GCA_013372445.1 Hypothenemus hampei
CCTTATTTGTGTTAGTGGACAAAATCTATGCAGCTGATTATGTGGGTTTTATTTAACATGATTACTTTGGACTGCTTCTGTAGATTACCGAACGCGAGGTGCTTTCGTTATATTTATATTGTTCAGTGTTCAGTGTTTAGTGTTTAAATACACAATTTTTTTATAGTATATTTGAATTTTTAATTTCAACATTTAAATAAAAAAAAAATAGTATGACCATTATTTAAATAACCCGCCTATTTTTCAAAACATTGATTGTGCTGCCCCCTTTGGTAGTTTTACATGATGCGAGACAAGGACAGACTATCAGGATCCTAAAATTTACATTGACTTCAACATCTGTAGTAATCTGTGGCATGGATAAAGAAGCACTTTTGACACGGTTAGCAATGTGTAAAATGACGTTTTATATCCGTCAGTAGAAAAACTTCATTTTTTAACTTTCTTTTCAGGTAAAATACTCTTTTTGTTCAGAATTTGGCAAAATGTTACTAAAAAAAGTTGTTCAGAATCACGATTTATGGTGTTATACCAAATTTCAGGAAGATCAGCTTACTTTGATTAAAAACGCCTATTTTTTTTAATTAGACTAAATTTTTTAGTTTTTTTAAATTTGAGTCAAAGTAAGCTGATCTTCCTGAAATTTGGTATAACACCATAAATCGCGATTCTGAACAACTTGTCTTAGTAACATTTTGCCAAATTCTGAACAAAAAGGGTACTTTATCTGAAAAGAAAGTTAAAAAATGAAGTTTTTTTAAAATTTTCCTAAACATTATTTTTTCACAAAAGAAAGGGGGCACAAATTTGTTGACTGGATATAACTATTAGTTCATCTAGCCCATAACAAATGATTATAACACTTTTTCAAAAATTCGTATACAGGGTGATTTTTTAGGTCTGGCACAATTCCACTAAATTTTTGGAAGACGGTCCTGGATTTTTTGAATTCTGAAGACATCATCTTACTACGACATAATAGTATACTCTTTTCCCAAAAAATTGAAAAAAAAATACAAGCATTTCTAAGTTATGGTCAAAAGTATTTTTTGACAAAATGTGTAAAACTCCCTGTATAATAATAATAAAGCTTGCGAGCAACTTTTTAACGGTCATTCGGTATACATTTTAGTATCCTTGTTCCATGGTAGAAGTATGTACAGTTCTCCATTACTCATTCTATATATTCTTGGATATTTTTGAAGGACTATTTTTATAAAATAAGTTCTTTTTGTCTCTTAGACTTTTTAAGTTAGGTGAGCTCGATACTGTTATGTACTTTTGTAACTTCATATCCAAAAAAACCTTCATGATCGACGTATTAATCCCAAATGCAATTATCAACGTTTCAGTATCTGAAAAGATCACTATTTCCTTTAAATCGTGTTTCGGATCTTCTTAAATTGTTCAATCAGTGTACAGCATTGCGAGTTTCCAGGGTTTTTTTTTAAACACTCTCTACATAAAGAAAACGTAACATTGTACGTCAAGAATTACGTTGAAGAAATTAACAGGTACTTTCGATTTACTTAATGAGTTTGTGGCATTCAGTTGTTAATGTAGGTAAGAAAAGGCATGAGATTCCTCTAAAAAAATATCCAATATGAAAAAAGTTGTCTTTGTTTTGTGCCTGATAATAAATGAACATAACGTTAGACCGTCTTAGAAACTTATTTAATTAAATCCGGTGAGTGAAACGTATTAATCAAGAAGTAGTGACGTGACCGTTGGACCTTTGCGAAAGGGAAAAATAAATTCGAGACTCGCTCTCTTGAGGGAGCTAAAATGAAACGAGACAATTAGCGTACAAGAAGACGGGTCGAAACAGTAAAGTGACAGCTATTATCCGGGCTCTTCCTAAATCAGGACGTAATAGGTCCGGAATTGGTAAGGATAGGCTCTACACTGTTTTGATACTGTTTAATAGGATATCAAGTTGATATAATGGCTTTTTCCCTTGCGTCCCTATATATTATTTTACCATGAAGAAAAGTCATTAAACTAAACTCTAAAGACATTAAGGAATTTTTGAAAATAACTGTACATGAAGGACGAAACGTATAATTCCGGTTTTAAAAACTGAAAGTTTTATTTATGTGGGACACGTCTGAGAACCAAAAATGAAATATACTTTTTCTCTCAGTTGCAATATTTAACCATAAATCACGAAACGTTGTTTTCAAGTTAAATTCCTTATCGGTTGAATCACTATAGGGAGTACACTTTGTTTTCTCAATAGAAATTTATCGTTTCAACTTTTCCCACTTTAAATTTTACATAACAAATTTATAATTCGTCTGACAAATGTTTGTAAGTCTTTTACTCGTAAAGGCTCAGAACTTTTTAGTATGAATACGCCAGGTGCAAAAACATTTTATTCGAGAAAACTGCATCTGAAGGTCTTCGATGCATCTAATAAAATAATAAAGATGAACTATCCAATGTTATAGAATAAAGGAGGAAAGATAACTCGATATCTGTAAAAGATTTAAAGATTTCAATGCACAACTCTAAAGACTTTTCGAGTAAATCGACTTTATTTTCCACAGAAAATGAAAATTTACGATTTTTTCAAAAATCAGTTATTTGGCTATACAATGGAAGTCTAGGTTTATGGCTAAGGATGATCGTAAACTAAGGTAACGGAAGTTTGGTTTATAAGCGAGGGTCTTCTGATCACCTCAAATGTGGCTGTTGGTCAAAAGGTTGCAAATACCTTAATTTTCTAGCAAAAAGATAAGAGGAAGTTATCATCTTTGTGTAAATTATACTTTTTTCTTTACAGAATATTTTTTTAGTAAGAGTTCCTGCGAAAGGCAAACTTAATTTTTTGTATACTGCGTTTGACAATAACAGGTAACACTAATGGTGGGATGAGTCTTTCCAATGGAACCGGAAAAAATCTTGTGTTTGAAAGGGGAGCTTTAAACTTAACAATTTTCTACCGATAATATTTCATATGTGTTAAATCAGTTGTGAATTTTCAGTGATATCTTGAAGACCGTGACAGCAGATCAATTTGAGAATACTTAAAATACTTCGATATTATTTTTTCTACGTATGTTTTGCTTTAAAGTTAGATCCTGAAGTAACCTAATACATACATATATGATATCATTCCAACATTTCGTAGATGTATCCGCAATTATACCATTTCGAATCAACACGAGATGTGGCTATTAGCACTAGCACCTGATATTACAATTCCAACAAATCGATGAACATGCTTCTCGATAAATATTGTTGATTTCGTCGTTTAGCACGGCCTCATTTTAACATTACCAAACCGAATCGAGACTGGTCGTTGTAGATAATGTATTCTATTTCTGATGTCATGCTAATCATTTTCTATACTACAATCAATTACTTTGATCCTCTTGAGCTGAATGAAGTATCCAATGAAGTCCTTAAGACCAAAACTTCTTATCCGCTTATAAACACTTAGAACTCTAATAATCCTGATTTGTTGTACCAAGTAGTGATTTACAATATTCCTTATTTTACAGAATTGATCTCTTAAAAGTAACAATTCTTACAATTAATGATAATTCTGATGCTTTACTGTAATATGAACTCTTCTTACCTTCTTGAAGTCAAGCTTGACAATACCTTCGCACCGTATCTACACCTCGGTTTACTTTAGTGGAGAATAAAAGTCCAGCCTTACGTAATCTAACTCTATCAAACTAATTTTAACTGTCTTCTTTGTATATAGCGTTGTCCCTCTATTTTTAGCATAAACTTTATAAAACTTAAACTACGCTATTTACTTACGGAGGAAAGGAATTTTCTCTAGCATGTTACAACATTATGATAACATTCTGACATTCCTCGTGTTTGTCGTCAAGTCTCTAAATATCTGGTGCAAAGCAAGGAAATTTTTGATATATAAGCTACAGGAGAGCATTAAGACTATAAATTAATCCGTCGAGGAAGTCCTCTAGATCCCCGAGAATTTGCAGAGAAAATTTGAGAACATTTGTCATTTTAATTGTGTCGAGTTTTAGGTTAAACCTATCTAAGACAAACACGAAACTGAGGTGAAAAGTAAACCCCGGTAACGTCTCTTATGCACATGGAGAAATATAGCTAGCGGTTTGGTGAGTTTTCAGAAAATCTGGATACTGGAAGCGCGAGAATGGAATGTTCTTTTTGCTTTTGCCATGGATAATAATGATAGCCCCCCTAATTTTCCAGACAGTGAAAAATTAGATCGGCTGAAGTAAAGTGGTGAGAGAACGTCGTCACAGGGCGTGCAAAGTGCTTTTGTTGAAGTAATTCTCATTTAATGGCATTAGATATACCCAATTTAACGTTGACTTATTGTGGTTATTAGACTTCTTTCAACTTTATTTCTATCAACATTCCTGTCGTTTGATTTTTGACAATTACAGGGGCAATTTTCTTTTGCTGATTTTTCAGTGCCACTCCCGAGACGAAGAGCGCGTTACGGATTTTAATTTCGAAAGTTTAAAAAGCAATTTTGTCGAAGAAAATTAGGGTAAAAAACCGGCTATTTTGGGGAAACGAGCAAAAATATTTTATTAAGTAATTGCCGAGATGTATAAATCACCCGGCAAAGTCGTGTTCGGTTTGAGGAATTGGATAAAGCGCCAAAGAATTTAATCAAATTGCAAATCTCTGGAAAAAGTCACTGGATATCAAGCGGATAAAGGCAAAGAATTGGATTATTTAACGGTGTCTCGTACATACTGATTGTATACACTTTTGCAACTCAATTAAGAGTTTTTTTCGCTTTTTGTTCTTTCAATCCAAAAAATTGGAAAGTACACTCGAATCTCTTTCAGGGCAAAGATAAAAACCCGGGCAACTCTTCCGTAGGTCATAAATTATAGATAATGAAATCCACCTCCTTAGACAGTGTTCCTGATTATGAAACATTAATTTCACCTCCTGGCTGCGCGCTAATGCTCCTTAAGCTAGCTCTAGGGTAACGTGAGCTCATATCAGCCACCTAAATTTCGATTTAGATACTTTGTTTTTAGTCTTTGCCGATTTTTCTCTTCATTGTTTATATGACTTCATTATTTTTGGTCAGAAATGGCTGAATGGAAATTTATCTAAAAGATTAAAGTTTTTTAAAGAAAATTTTTGTAAAAAAAGGTAGATAAGTAGTAAGAAATAAATACATGTAGAGTTGTGAGTTTCTCCCACTAAACAATAAAATCCATAAAGCTTTTATTGATATGTAAAACACATTTTTCAATCGACTTTCCAATTATGTATATGTTTCCAATTCGTCAGAGACGAATTAATCCGACATCAAAAGAAGTGAAGAGCCCATATTTTCGTATACTACATGTGGAAATATAGGATTAAATAATCAATTAAAAAGATAAATATTAAACGGTACAGTTTTTCCACATATGCGAAATGTTTGATAACGATTTTGCTTTTCTTTGTACTCGGTAATGAAACGTCCTTTTCGAATTATGCAAGTCAATACTTAGTCAATGTCATTGCTCGCCAAAATCTCATTCATCTAAAGGGTATATTTATTCTTATCGATGTGTCTGAACTCCAGAGGAAAAAAGATTTACGATTACTCGACCTTTTTTCTGTAAAAGTTTCTTAGAGTCGGGGCTCTCTTGTGAAGTTTCCTTCCAGGTTTTGATTTGATAACACAGGCGGATATTTTTGAGAGATTTTAATTAATGAATTTTAAATTAAATTGAATTACGTCCAATACGTCAATGTTATGTTTTCATCAAGTACTATTTGCAGCGATTTTAGTAAGAAGTTTTCTAATTTTAAACTTTTTTAACATCTGCTTTGTCTTATATCAGCGAGTAACTATAGTTAAAACTATCCATTGATATAATGATAAAACTGGACATAACTTTGTTATATGATTGAAATTTAATGCATAAAAGTTTGCACAAATTATTAATTTTTTGTACCAATTGAAACAAAAATTGCAGCTAAATTAAAAATTTAACGCATCCTTAAACGAACCAAAACCATAATAGTTGCTTGGGGAAATGTCAGGGGAATAACAAGGATATAGTAACTATTAAAACTTCAAGTTGTGCGGTCGAGGTTGTCATGTAGTAAAGTTCTGAAATAACTTTTCGTGAGGTTTTAGGCAGTGCTTAAGCAATTTTGAATAAGAGTGTATATTGGTACTGTTTGTTTGTGATATATACAGTGTGGCTCACTTAAAAGTGGAACACCTCTGTAAATTCTTTATTTGACATTCGACTTTGATCATTATTTTTTTTAGTTGTAGGGCATCAAAAACTCTATCTTGGAACAACGTTTTGTCGCACTCACTTAAAAGCCAAGGCCTATTTTGCCTATTTTTAAAGGTCGACTTTCAAGAAAAGCCTATAAAGATATTTTTTAATTTCACTTCGATACTGCCTTTAAAATAATTTAACATGATTTTACTCCAAATGTCGTTAAAAATGGTTTGTTCTTAAAAAAGTTACAGAACACTAAAAATTGATTCACTTAAAATCGAACCAATCCTGTAAAATCTTTATTTACAGTTCGATCTTTTTTAATTAGGGTATCTTTTTTAATAAGGGTAAAACTTACTAGCAACATTTTTATTACAGATTTGTCTATTGAAAAAACTGTTCTATTACCTTTGAATTAGTATTTTATGACATATTAGGTGAGGAAAATTAATTTCTTTTCATATTTCCACTAGTATTTCAAAAAGTGCTTGTCAATATATGTCAACAATGTCAAGATATGTCAATGACAGTTGTCACTGACATATCTTAACATGTATTGACAAGCCATATTTAAAAACATCCATTGGTTTTTTTTTAAGATTAGAGAGTTTAACCTTACCGTAATTATTATACCTCGCCCAGACGCTTTTTCACTCTAAGGGCACACGTACTAAGTGAGTACCCGTGATGCGGCTAGCCGCCCGTAAACCGGACCGGTCGCTTGAAATTCTACAACCCCTTCATAAGCCAGCCACACGGTTAATATTCGCAATGTACATTCAGTTCGCGGATAACCGACACACACTGGACCAAACAATTGTTATTATTTAAATAAAAAATATTTCAAAGTACTTGGTTTCTTCCCGTGTTTGCAAAAAAAGATGTACCCAGTACTTCTTTTTTTTCTTTTTATTCTTTATTAACGAGCATAGATATATTAAACAGTTACTTCTTCTAACTCCATTTTTGAATTGATTCATTCTGGTCGCAATTGATAGCGGTTTCATAACCGAATGCCGCAGTTGCGATTACGGCTACCCGCAATGCGTTTATACGCAGGTTTACCCGTATGTTACGGTTAATTGTATGATTAGTCGCATCACAAGTACCTGCTTAGTGCGTGTATGCCCTAAGATCCCGTAAGACGGTTAAGTATTGAAAAAAATTATTGAAATGATTAAAAAATGTGAAAAAATAGTGTAAAAAGTAGTTTTTGACGTGAACATTCCTGAATTTTTTTGAGAAAATTCGATTTTTCCTCACCTACGACACTTCTAAAAGTGATAAGGAAGCGCCCTCTTGTGAAATTTTTTACGTTAATAAGAAATTTGTTAAAGCATTCCCTCATCTTTATTTAGTTTTTAGTAAATGCCTATCTACGGTTCTAATTTCGTTAAATGTATGATTTATTCGTTCTACTGTACTTTTAGTAATCGAGCGTTAATTAGAATATTTCGTATTAAATATTTTAAACACTTCGCTTACACTTTTATCATCGTTTCTAGAGAACCGTACAATTTTAATTTTTTAAATTTCTATTGTCATTGTTGTNACTAGCAACATTTTTATTACAGATTTGTCTATTGAAAAAACTGTTCTATTACCTTTGAATTAGTATTTTATGACATATTAGGTGAGGAAAATTAATTTCTTTTCATATTTCCACTAGTATTTCAAAAAGTGCTTGTCAATATATGTCAACAATGTCAAGATATGTCAATGACAGTTGTCACTGACATATCTTAACATGTATTGACAAGCCATATTTAAAAACATCCATTGGTTTTTTTTTAAGATTAGAGAGTTTAACCTTACCGTAATTATTATACCTCGCCCAGACGCTTTTTCACTCTAAGGGCACACGTACTAAGTGAGTACCCGTGATGCGGCTAGCCGCCCGTAAACCGGACCGGTCGCTTGAAATTCTACAACCCCTTCATAAGCCAGCCACACGGTTAATATTCGCAATGTACATTCAGTTCGCGGATAACCGACACACACTGGACCAAACAATTGTTATTATTTAAATAAAAAAATATTTCAAAGTACTTGGTTTCTTCCCGTGTTTGCAAAAAAAGATGTACCCAGTACTTCTTTTTTTTTTCTTTTTATTCTTTATTAACGAGCATAGATATATTAAACAGTTACTTCTTCTAACTCCATTTTTGAATTGATTCATTCTGGTCGCAATTGATAGCGGTTTCATAACCGAATGCCGCAGTTGCGATTACGGCTACCCGCAATGCGTTTATACGCAGGTTTACCCGTATGTTACGGTTAATTGTATGATTAGTCGCATCACAAGTACCTGCTTAGTGCGTGTATGCCCTAAGATCCCGTAAGACGGTTAAGTATTGAAAAAAATTATTGAAATGATTAAAAAATGTGAAAAAATAGTGTAAAAAGTAGTTTTTGACGTGAACATTCCTGAATTTTTTTGAGAAAATTCGATTTTTCCTCACCTACGACACTTCTAAAAGTGATAAGGAAGCGCCCTCTTGTGAAATTTTTTACGTTAATAAGAAATTTGTTAAAGCATTCCCTCATCTTTATTTAGTTTTTAGTAAATGCCTATCTACGGTTCTAATTTCGTTAAATGTATGATTTATTCGTTCTACTGTACTTTTAGTAATCGAGCGTTAATTAGAATATTTCGTATTAAATATTTTAAACACTTCGCTTACACTTTTATCATCGTTTCTAGAGAACCGTACAATTTTAATTTTTTTAAATTTCATTGTCATTGTTGTAACCTTTTTATGAATAAACCTTTGTTAACCAAATTTATTTTATTTTTTTAATTTTATTTATTTATATGGAATTGTCTCCAGTTATTTTATCGCAGTTCAATTTTAATGTGCCATCTTGGAACATTAGAATGAAAAATAGTTTCTATTTAAGTAAAGTTAACAGTAACTATAGTTTGTCGATTCCTATATATGTGTAGAGCATTACTGTTAACTAATAATTTTATAAGGAAGTCTGATTGTGATATTTATAGCGATTCGTTAAATATTGTTAAGAAATCATTCTTATGTTGGGTGAGTCTGGTACACATTTAATGCCATTGTTGTGAAATTGGTTTGTCCGTGAATAATGATTATTATTATTATTCCAACGATAGTACCTAAGTCAAACTTAAAAAAAAAACATTAAAAACTTTTCTGTAGGGCGACAACAAGTTGTCCTACAATAAACTTTTTGATGTGTGACAACTTAAAAAAAAATGATGAAAATCGGACAGCAAATAAAGATTTCATAGGGGTGTCCCATTTTTAACTGAACCTAATTTGATTGTCCTGTAATTTTTTTTTTTTGAAACCAACCATTTTTCACAAAATTTTGGTAGATCTACTTTGAATTATTCTAAAGATAGCACCGAAGTCAAATTAAAAAAAAATATCTCTAATGCCTTTTCTTGAAAGTTGGCCATAAAAAGAGGCAAAGTAAGTCTTGGTTATTAAACGAGCGCTACAAGAAGTTGTCCCAAGATAGAATTTTTGATGTCGTACAACTTCAAAAAAGATTGAACAGAATCGGACCGCAAATAAATATTTTATAGAGCTATTCTACTTTTAAGTGAACCACATTATACATATACTATACACTAAGTGGTTTGTTACTACCATTAACCTCTGTATACATGCAATTCTCCCTGAAATCTATTGTTTCGTATATGAAAAATGGGTAAGGTAACATTTCCTCTCGGAACCGTGTACAATATTTTTTGATGATAACGACATTGTTCACTGGCCCTCTGTTTCGGCTTAGCGACAATGCATCCAGAGTTTATACTCCCGAATTTGCATTATTCAAATCTTTCGAATTGAACATATCTCGTGATTGTCTCAACATTTTATTACATGAGGCAATTTGCTAGTAGGAGTTTTTAAACAAAAAGAAAAATAACACATTACATGCTATACAAAGCAAAAATAACGTCTTAAAGTGTCGGGGAATTAGAAAAATCTGCATATTTCAGCCTTCCTTACGAAGCAAACTGATAGCAAGGCTGACACTCTAAGAGGGTGCTCAATCTTGACAAATGGGCAAAGAGCTCAAGACTAATGTCCCCTTTTTTTTAACTATAGTTTGTTCGTTGGAAATGGCTCTTTTGTTTTCGCCGAAAACTCTGTAAAAGTTTAAAATTTCAAATTAGAATTCCTTCTCTTACGATTATATCGATCGGGCACGGTTTTCATTTTTTTTATCTTCAAATTTATTCATTAATCTCGCAGAGGCTAATTTCTCTTTTCAAATTCGGATGAGACATTATGAAAAGTGGTGGCCGCTTTTTTTACTATCATGTTTTATTAACCGGGCAAACCGTTTTGGTTGAAGGTTTTCGGGGCCAAAGACGGACATAAAATTTTATTGGAAACGGACATTTTATCTATAAAAGTTGGGTAAGACGTTGCATTATTCAGACGGGACGAGTTTTGTAGAAATTTCACACACTTGAAGCCGTTTTCTAATATTTTCTCCCAACGAAAAACCGCCTCCAAAGAAAAACCAAGATATTAGTCCCAAAAATCCATTTGTCAAGATTGGAAATACCATCCTTGTCCTTGTCTATGCAAATCTTCGAGATTTTGTAAAAATCTTTGCGCACTTTGAAGTTGATAAACTTCTTTGGCAAGTCAATGCGTTTATATAAAGGTGAAAATGTTAATGTTTCATAATCGAAAACTGCAATGTCTGAGACAGAAGACAGTTGAAATCCTTTTAGTATAATTTATAACGTAGTGAGAAATGCTTGTTTTTGCCCGTGTGCCGAGAAGAAAACACTTCGAAGATTATCTCGTGTGCCTCTTGCAGTTGCCTAACTGCTTTTTGTCCCTCTTTCACTTCGATGCTGTCTTTGTTTTTGCCCGTCAAAGGGGTGGGTAAACTTTCCTAATTAGTTTGAATAATAATTTTTTCCAAAACTCAAACATTTCGGTATAAAGATAAATGGGATATGCAAATTTTCTATTGTCGTCCATAGAAAATACGATTTAATCGAAACTCATACTCACAGCTTTCCAACGAATCATTTTCTCTAACCTATACCTAAAATTGATAAATGGGCTTTCGTCCGTATAGTATACCTGGCCCCGTTATAAATTGGCTTCTCTTATTTCCCAGGAGTACCGAAGCTACAAACAGCAGGAATATTAGAAAATAGTGTTATAACGATGAAATATCATTTCCTTGTCTTTTTACGCCACAATAAAATATTATTTTTCGTCGGCAAATAGATATGCGACCATCGTTATTGCCACGTCATGATTTTTTTTCTTGCCTAGGCAAATGTCGGTAGACAATGGAGTCATATTTAGGGGGGACGTCTGTGAGTGACAACCCTATTTCTCTTTTGTACGTTTAGAGCACCATCATCATCACGATCATCACCCAACGTATGGCAAAAGCATCTATGAGAAACGAAGTTTTTTTCTTTAGTGACAATTGGACAGATGCCCTGGTTGTGGATGTTTTTATACATATTCATAACACTTCATTGCTATTTCGATTATAACTAGTGTAGAGGAAGCAAATCTTTATCAAGAGAAAACAGTTGGAACTGAAACTAAATAAGCTGCAACAGTTAGTGGGGATACAATCAGTCCTATATTGAATAATTAATTAATTTCTCCATTTGTATTCGGTTCAAAATACGAATTATCGGAAATTAAACACACAAAAACGTTTAATAATTTATGAATAGCGATTTTATGAATTTTCAGTGCAAAAAGTTGCTGATAAATATTTGAAAAGAATACTGGCATTTTCAAAAAATTCATAATTCTTTCAGAGGTTCAAACAAATGAAAATCATAATATTCAGCACGGTAGAGAGGATGGGAAAGTGTATTCCAATGCAGTTTGGTTCAAGGGTCTTTAGTCAATTGTCGTTAAGAATATTGCCAATTTTGATGTATTAGATATTTTTGTCGTTTTGTGCAAAAAAAGGGATTATGATTACTTGACAGTAATAGGCAGCATTGATGGTTTGACGCTCTGTCAAACATCGGTAAAAGTAACTTGTTTACCCTAAGATCCTGTGAACCAGAAATGATTTTACTTTTTGTTGAAAGTCCTTTAGAGGCTCAGCTTCAATTTCTTTTCACCCTTCCTTCTGGATAATTTGATCAATACTGCCTATTCTTATTTCCAGGAATCATTGACAAATTACGCATGAAAATGCGTCCGTTTAAAACAAATAAACTTACCAGCTCGTTAAACATGCATGTCAGTAACCGATGTTTCAGGTCATATATCATGTACTACATCGTTTATACCACTCACACACTTGCATTTGTCTCAAAGCCGCAGCAGAAAGAAGCAATACGAGCTTGGTGAAAAGGCGAATTATCTCGGAATAGCAGAGATTATCTTTTGTCAATTTTTGGCCATTCTGCAACATACGGAAGAATTTAGAATTTCTTTGACATTAATTTTTCGAATATCCCATCATTACTGGTATTTTGTCAACCATTTGATAATAGTTGCTTAGACAGTGGGCTTTTAAGTCCTAACTTATGTTACTCTGTATATCTTAAGTTGTAGAAGTCTTAACTTTCTTACTTGGTACTATTTATTTTTGTGAGAATTTATATCGAAACCATAAAAACCTAATAAGAATCAGAAAACTTCTAGTGTAGATCCAAAATGATAATTTTCCGGCTTTCGCACGTAACTTTCTTCCATTTTATTATTTTTTCTATGATATATCGACTCAAGTTTCATCCAGAAGTCGTCCACGTTTGCTTTTAACCTCTCTGATAAAAGGCTCGATGGTGAATTTATTATGTTGGCCGCGTGAGAACCGACCACTGTACCGATTGTCCTGAATAAAATCCATTTTCGACGTGGATATTTTTCAAGATTTCATCCTTTTTTTTGGTACGACGCAAAACCCGAAAAATTTTCTGCTTTATTTATGGAACGTAAGAAAATGTTTAGAGTAACGTTGCATCTCGTTGCGCATTAATCTTTTCCCTCGAGCCGTAAAAAGCGTTTTATGATACCTCTTGTCACAATGTTATATTAAAGTCATCTCGAGGACATAATATAGGAAAATTAAGTACCTCACCATGAGTCTGTTCATTAATCATGCAGTTTCCAGCCGAAACAAAGATGTCACAGAAATGCATCATCGATGGAAGTAGCAATGGATAAGTCTATTAATTAGAAAATGTTTTCGCTATTTATTTTCCTGTCATCGAGAAGAAAATTCTAATATGTTTGAAGATTGCCAGGCTTCTACGAGTGTTAATATCGTATCAAACTGGTATGAAAATAAGAGGTGATAATAAAAATTTACGACGTAGTTTACATATTTAAAAGGTTGTCGAAATGAGGGTCGTTTGAGGGGTCTGAAAATAATTGGATTTTATTTAATTTTAAAGATACGCGTAGGCTGATTTTCGGGTCGAACAAGTTTTTTTTAAGAATGGAATTCCACACAGGCAAACAGCCTTTAATAAAAAAAAATAACTGGCAGTCTTTGATATTCCGCATGGCTTCACCCAAGAAGTTCAATTACAATTGACATATTTTCAAACAGATGTTTTACATGGAATAGTTCAAAAGCTACCGTACTGAAATTTTAAGTTTGAAGGGTTTGAATTGAAAAAAATAAATATTTTTATTTAATAACTTTTAGAACAACTGAAAGTTTTCTACTATTTCAATTGTTGAGAAGTATATTATGACGGTAATTTGGTGTTTGTTCTTTTCGAAATGGTCTTCTTTTGGTTAGAACATCAATTTCCAAGGGGCTAAATTTTCCAAAAATGATAAAATACAATGATAAGTCGTTTTTATTAACGCTTGCTTCTTGGGCGAAAATCTCAGCAATATTCCTACAAAATAAAGATATCCACCTGTTTTTCTATAAAATCCTATTTTTATTGAAGACAGCCTGTGAAACAAGAAAGAGAAAAACCAAGAATGGTTAGATACTATTTCTATGATATGAACTAAACGTAATTCATGGTGAAATTCGGGAACGCACGTCGGAATCATAATAGTAATAAAAAAGGCCTCCGGAGCGACGCGGATATGCCCTCATGCACGATATCGTGGGCCATTATGGCGAAATGGCGTCCTCAAATCCCTCCAGCCGAGATTTTCAATATCTGAACAGATCCGATAATAATTTCATTCGGTTAGAGCCCCCGTTTCGGCCATGTTTACCCAATAGTGTCTCTTCGCTACCCGGATTTTCTAATCGAATTTAACACGAGTTTTATTTTGTCATCTTTCCACAAATTTCTTCGAGAATCCGCACTCTGTCTAATTCTAAATTATGTTATCGCGATTGATTTTTTTCATGCCCTCTTTTTTCCGCGATATTCATTCGACCCATGTCCCATTTTGTCGTTGAGAACAATGGCATTCCCCAACAGACATTGGGGTAATTGAAAATACAGTGCGACAAAGCCCTAAATTGCCTCGACACTTAATCAAATAGAGATAGAAATAGTTTTGTGTATGTGTGTGTGTGTGTGACTCTGGTCAAACTCAACCACTTCGCTTCGGATTCGATTCGATATAGATGCGCATCGACAAAAACCCAACGTTATTAACTGAGAAATACAGCCTCAAACGTATTGGCTCACGTTAATTAACTCGTCTCAGCACTAATGGAGTCCTACTACATTATTGAAATCTATACCTGCAAATTTCATAAAAAATATGCAATAAAATAATGAAACACATTACAGTGTTCCTTCGAGAACGTACCAACGTATGTAGGTATACACTAAGGACCAAAAATCCCGCATAAATTCGTTCAAAATTAATGGAAAAAATTTTCTGCAAAACGCTCGGACACAGCAATTTTAATTTTTGGCTGCGGTTCTTTTGATGGTAAATTTATGTATACAGGCTGACCCAAAAACAAGTTGTAACAATAAACTTAATTTTTTCAGATAGAAATATGTATTTTATTTGTGAATTCTGTTTCAAATTCTGAATATGTGTCACAATAGTTATCGAGAAATTTACGATTGAATATCATAAAACGCACCCACAAAATAAAGTTATCTAATTTAGATTGCCGTGGTTACGATTTTATCAATGAGTTGCAATCATATGTTATATTCAAAAATGTGAAAAAAAATGTTTTTGTAAAATTTCTTAAAATAAATATTTTTTTAAATAAATACTGTTGTAATATCTATTTAATCGTAAATTTCTTGTTAACTGATGTTGAAAAAATATACGAAAATTAAAATTGACGTGTTCAAGCATTTTGTAGATATTTTTTCTTTAATTTTTAACGAATTTATGCGGAACTTATCGTATTCAATGAATAAAGAAATAGTTAAATCCTTAACACAAATTTGTTAATATGTTTTCTTGGATTTATCGTTGCAGATCCACCTTTGAGTTTAATGTAAGTTTGAAGACAACACTAAATGCTGTTAATGGGCAATCTTATGTTGTTTAATCTAATCGTGTGAAGATTGTAACACGAGGTTCAAGAAAGTTCCAGAGAGTGTGACTCATATCTGGATGTAAATAATTTCGATATGATGTATATCCGGGAATATCACAAATCCGCCTTAACGACTGGTCTTCTATTTCTTCTCATTTTATTTGTTACATTATGATGGTTATTACCGTCTATAAAAACCAACGAATCTTTTCTATGCTGTAACTGGAAGATTTAAGACTCTTATCGTAAATCAACGTAAACCAGTATGTCCATAACGTTTCTACAAATCTAACAAATTTTAAAATTCTTCAAAATGTATCTATCAAATCATTACAGTTCACAAACGTGCTGTTAATATGGAAGTTGTAGAAATCTTGCTGGTGGAACAGTAAATTACAGTTATACAGGGTGTTTCCAAAAATGTGGGCAATCTCCTGGAAATGAATAGGGCATGGTAAAATAAGTGTATAAGTTCATATGAACATTTGCTCTAAGTCGTTTAGTTTTCAAGATACAGGGCGTCAAAGTTGAAAAACTAAATTCTATTTTTTTTAATAACTTTTGACTGCTTCATAATAATTTCATGAAATTCTGTATACAGGGGTTGTTTAGGATGAGGAATTCAAATTTGTGGTCGATTTGAGTGCATCTTCTAGAGGGCGCCACCGGCGACGATTTCGACCCCTTTAAACCATTACAACTTTTTTGTGTTACCCTGTATGCCATTTTGGACTACAAAAATCGATTCTCCTATCTTTTTTGCTTAAAAAAAGTATACCGCTTTGAAGTCGCTAGGAGCAACGGTTTCCGAGTAAAACGCATCTAAAGCTCAGAAAGCA
>JABRWK010000046.1:235290-322710 GCA_013372445.1 Hypothenemus hampei
ATTCAACTTTTTAAAACACCTTGCATTTTTCAATAAAAGATTTATTGTTGAAAAAAGCGATGGCTTAACAATGTTTTTTCATAAAACTTTAACGTTTTCTGTGTGCTGTATTAGGAGTTTAAGATGTAAGAAAAACGCGATTGATAAATACTGAAAGATACCGTCAATATCTATACCTTGTTTTTTTGAATTCCATTCGATTGCCTGCATTTTAAACGAATTGGTTAGCTGTTTTCTGTTTTATTTCGAATTATACTCACTGTAAAAAGCCAAAATGGCACTCAATATTGTAATTGCTGCTAGAATTGTGGCCGCTTTAGAAGATGGTCGAGGCCAACGTGAAACTGCGAGAAATGTCGGAGTTAGCCTTTCCAGTGTTCAACGCATTGCTCAACGTTATGCTGAAACGGGATTACTAACAAGAAGACAAGGGTCAGGACGCACAAGAGCCACCACAGCTAGAGATGACCGATTTTTGATAATGTCAGCTTTGCGGAATCGGACCGCTACAGCTGTTTCACTCCGAAGCCAGCTTGAAGAAGTAAGAAACATTAACATTAGTCAATGGACGGTTCGTAGACGATTGCACGCTGCTGGATTTTCTCCTCGGAACATGGCTACAGGACCTCGACTCTCTCGTGTTCATCGAATTGCTCGTTTAAATTTCGCTCGCAATCACTTGGCCTGGACTGTAGAGAATTGGAGTCGTGTACTGTTCTCGGACGAATCTCGATTCTGTCTTATTGGCTCTGATAGACGTGCAAGAGTGTGGCGAAGACCAGGGGAGAGATATGCCCAAGCATGTATTGCTGAACGCCTTCCATTCGGTGGAGGGTCTGTTATGGCTTGGGGAGGAATTTCTTCTAATGCCCGCACGGAGTTGGTTTTTATCCAAAATGGATCGTTAACTGCTCATAGGTGCTTGACGGAAATCCTTCAAGATCATGTCATGCCGTTCATGGTGGTTCTTGGGGACAATTCGACTTTTATGCAAGATAATGCACGACCTCACATTGCTAGAATCGTTACCGACTATCTGAATGAAGTTCAAATAAGGAGATTTGTGTGGCCTGCGCGTAGTCCCGATTTAAATCCCATAGAGCACGTTTGGGACGAGATGGGAAGACGTCTTCGGCGTCAAGTACCCGCTCCAAGAACTTTGAGGGAACTTCGAGAAATTCTACTTGTAGAATGGGAAAACATTCCCCAAGATGTCATTCGCAACCTCATTGAAAGCATGCCTCGTCGCTTGCAGGCTGTCATAAATGCTAGAGGAGGGAATACTCGTTACTAATCTTAGCAAGGAACGTCTCTATCAAGCATAAAATTTATTGTACAAATCTTAAAACGGTTGAACCATCGCTTTTTTCAACAATAAATCTTTTATTGAAAAATGCAAGGTGTTTTAAAAAGTTGAATATCTCTGGAAGGATTCAAGATAGAGGGGCGATTAAAAAAACAAAATACTCATTAGACATCAGGCTACATGACTGAATGGTTTTCGAATACTTGAGCCACCTGGTATTGCCTGCAGAAGGCACTAAACTTTGATGAAAAGAGCATGACACCATTTACACACCCTGTATAACATGTAGATTTTATTTTTTGGGCATCTTCTCACTATTGGAAATTCTTCCATAACAGAGCTACAGTTGAAAAAAAAAATCATCAAAATCCGACCACTGGCTTGTGAGAAAATGAATTTTTAATTTTAACAATTTTTGAAGTGACCCGAATTTTATGCTCGCCAGTGTATTAGCATTCAGTTTGGATAAAACAAAAATTATAAAAATTAAGGATATAATTGTAAGCCACTTGAATTTCTCAATCATTTATGAAGGCCCTGTGTAATTGCATTTTAGAAAAAACAATTGAACCACTGATTTCGGAAACACACAGTCACAAATCACAAATTTATAAAGCCTGAATGCAGAAACAACCTAAGTCCATGACTTAGGCTGTTTCTACATCCTACAGATCATTTGACATGAAATATTAGAATTTTGGATTTTGATTATTTTTACGCTCAATCGAAAGGTATCTTATACATATATTTATATCTTATATGCGTTAAATAGTCTCTAACTCAAATATGACAAAAAGTAGACTTAAGTTGTTTCTGAAATCAGTGATTCAATTGCTCTTTTATGGAATCAAAAACACGTTCAATAAAGTAAATCGGTACATGCATAAAGATCATCGTGTCATTTGTCAAATGTATTTTTATGAATATTGTTATAATAAAGAGTTAAGAGGAAAGGAGTTTTGCGAAAATTGTACTGAGTAAGAACTCTTGCCATACTGGTCGCCTTTCCTAATTTCACTATTAAAAAATACGGTGTTTAATGAAATAATATATTCCTTTTAAAATGACGAGACACTTTGAAGACACAATTCAGTATTACATTTAGAAATTATAAAACCATCGAATTAGACTAAAAAGTCTTGGGAAAAGTCTGGATATTTCGTATAAACGCCTTCATCACATGCTGATTAATTTATGAAACAACATTCTGCAGAATGGATTTCCAAACATCTCAACGCAAATCAAAAGCGAGCACGAGTGGAATTATTGTGCTCCATTGGTACTCGAGTTGAAAGTGATCCAAATTTGTTCAACTGAATTGTCACAATTGATGAAACATATACATTTATATAATCCAGAGACAAAAGGGCAGTCAGTAGAATTGAACCAGAATGGGGCTACAAGGAAAAAGAAATTCTACATGTAAGAATCTACTGGAAATGTCCTTGCCACAGTTTTTTTTAATTTACCATGAAAGCTTTACTAACAAAACTGTGGCAAAAACGACGAAAAATATACCCAGAAATGGTATCGAATATAATAATGTTCTTGGCTAGCACACAAGTGCATCAATGCCATACATTAAATTTGTGATTTGAGGTCCGAATTGGTAGAACACTCTTTTTATTCACCTGATTTAGCTCCTTCCAATGATTACCAATTTCCTGAAAACTGATTAAAAGTTTAAGAGGAAATAGTCGTCTAACGAGGACCAGATTGAGGTTAAGGAAAGACGGTTAGCAGATCCAACGAAGAACATTTTGACATACTTAGAGGCATTACGGGTCTGATATATACAGTGTTGTCCAAAAGTATTTGAATAGCCGAAAAAAAATTCTGTTATCTGTGATTTTCGACTGATTTTGTTCAAATTTTGTAATGAAAGTTATTTCGAGCAATTTTTGAAAAGTTAATTTTTAGAATGCCCTTTGGGGCCTTAAAAAAACCCTGTTTTGCAAACTTTTTGTGTAGTGATATTTTTTTAATATGATTTTAATAATCTATAGAGTGGATTTTTCTAAATATATTCTGAAAATTTGATCAAAATCGAACCACAAATAAGGGAATTACAGCCTTTTAAAATCGCCAAAAATGGCCCGATTTCACTGTTTTGGTTGAAAACCGCCACTTTTTGACGATTTTAAAAGGATGTAATTCCCTTATTTGTGCTTCGATTTTGATGAAATTTTCAGACTGAATGTAAAAAAATACACTTCACAGATTATGAAAAAACTATTAAAAAATTACCACCACACAAAAAGTTTTCAAAACAGGGCTTTATTTAAGGCCCCAAGGGGCACTCTAAAAATGAACTTTTCAAAAATTGCTCGAACATGTAAACTGAGTTTTGACTTTAACTTTCATTATACAAAATTTGAACAAAATCAGTCGAAAATCACGGATAACAAAATTTTTTTTCCGCTGTTCAAATACTTTTGGCCAATACTGTATAGTGTGTTGAATAAAGGACAAACTTTTGACAATATACTTCTCCGTATTCCAGTAGCATAAAATAATCCTGCTCCTAAAACAGCAATGAATGCTAATAAAACATGAAAAAAAAACATCGTGATAAAGAATTTTTTTAGTCATTGCCAAAAAAATTTGCAGAAATAAATGTAGGCCTTTTTAAGTGAAACTCTTGGCTTGTGTGCTGCGTTGTTCTCTAGTATAAATGTTTTTTTTTTTTTAATAAAGTTGAAACCGTTAAATAAGTGAAAACTAATTGAAAGCCACGAAATTATATGCAACCATAGTTACTCCTATTGAAGGATTTTTCTTCCGAAAAGTTCAGTCATCCCCTTATAATTAGGAAATTTTATATCTTCAATACGATTGAAAGGTATTTGAGAGTAATTGATAGACTCTAGATGATAATGGAGAAGGTGTAATCTAAGAATTTAATTAAACTTTTGGAAAAACGTATGGCGAATCAATCTTCTATTCAATTCTCACATTGATTTTCTTGTTTAAGAAACTTAGAAAGGCAATTGTAAAAAAATTCAGAGTTGTAAGTGTAAATATGTTAACAGAATTTGAATAAATTATATTTATTTAAAGTTCGAACCTCATTAAAAGTTAAAATTGAATGATACCCATATATGTTAAACGTAATATTGCCTTTTGGCCTTGATAAACTATTCTATACACAGAATGAAAAACATGTACGAGCCCATGTTCACATCAGTTGGNGTTTCTAGAGAACCGTACAATTTTAATTTTTTTAAATTTCATTGTCATTGTTGTAACCTTTTTATGAATAAACCTTTGTTAACCAAATTTATTTTATTTTTTTAATTTTATTTATTTATATGGAATTGTCTCCAGTTATTTTATCGCAGTTCAATTTTAATGTGCCATCTTGGAACATTAGAATGAAAAATAGTTTCTATTTAAGTAAAGTTAACAGTAACTATAGTTTGTCGATTCCTATATATGTGTAGAGCATTACTGTTAACTAATAATTTTATAAGGAAGTCTGATTGTGATATTTATAGCGATTCGTTAAATATTGTTAAGAAATCATTCTTATGTTGGGTGAGTCTGGTACACATTTAATGCCATTGTTGTGAAATTGGTTTGTCCGTGAATAATGATTATTATTATTATTCCAACGATAGTACCTAAGTCAAACTTAAAAAAAAAACATTAAAAACTTTTCTGTAGGGCGACAACAAGTTGTCCTACAATAAACTTTTTGATGTGTGACAACTTAAAAAAAAATGATGAAAATCGGACAGCAAATAAAGATTTCATAGGGGTGTCCCATTTTTAACTGAACCTAATTTGATTGTCCTGTAATTTTTTTTTTTGAAACCAACCATTTTTCACAAAATTTTGGTAGATCTACTTTGAATTATTCTAAAGATAGCACCGAAGTCAAATTAAAAAAAATATCTCTAATGCCTTTTCTTGAAAGTTGGCCATAAAAAGAGGCAAAGTAAGTCTTGGTTATTAAACGAGCGCTACAAGAAGTTGTCCCAAGATAGAATTTTTGATGTCGTACAACTTCAAAAAAGATTGAACAGAATCGGACCGCAAATAAATATTTTATAGAGCTATTCTACTTTTAAGTGAACCACATTATACATATACTATACACTAAGTGGTTTGTTACTACCATTAACCTCTGTATACATGCAATTCTCCCTGAAATCTATTGTTTCGTATATGAAAAATGGGTAAGGTAACATTTCCTCTCGGAACCGTGTACAATATTTTTTGATGATAACGACATTGTTCACTGGCCCTCTGTTTCGGCTTAGCGACAATGCATCCAGAGTTTATACTCCCGAATTTGCATTATTCAAATCTTTCGAATTGAACATATCTCGTGATTGTCTCAACATTTTATTACATGAGGCAATTTGCTAGTAGGAGTTTTTAAACAAAAAGAAAAATAACACATTACATGCTATACAAAGCAAAAATAACGTCTTAAAGTGTCGGGGAATTAGAAAAATCTGCATATTTCAGCCTTCCTTACGAAGCAAACTGATAGCAAGGCTGACACTCTAAGAGGGTGCTCAATCTTGACAAATGGGCAAAGAGCTCAAGACTAATGTCCCCTTTTTTTTAACTATAGTTTGTTCGTTGGAAATGGCTCTTTTGTTTTCGCCGAAAACTCTGTAAAAGTTTAAAATTTCAAATTAGAATTCCTTCTCTTACGATTATATCGATCGGGCACGGTTTTCATTTTTTTATCTTCAAATTTATTCATTAATCTCGCAGAGGCTAATTTCTCTTTTCAAATTCGGATGAGACATTATGAAAAGTGGTGGCCGCTTTTTTTACTATCATGTTTTATTAACCGGGCAAACCGTTTTGGTTGAAGGTTTTCGGGGCCAAAGACGGACATAAAATTTTATTGGAAACGGACATTTTATCTATAAAAGTTGGGTAAGACGTTGCATTATTCAGACGGGACGAGTTTTGTAGAAATTTCACACACTTGAAGCCGTTTTCTAATATTTTCTCCCAACGAAAAACCGCCTCCAAAGAAAAACCAAGATATTAGTCCCAAAAATCCATTTGTCAAGATTGGAAATACCATCCTTGTCCTTGTCTATGCAAATCTTCGAGATTTTGTAAAAATCTTTGCGCACTTTGAAGTTGATAAACTTCTTTGGCAAGTCAATGCGTTTATATAAAGGTGAAAATGTTAATGTTTCATAATCGAAAACTGCAATGTCTGAGACAGAAGACAGTTGAAATCCTTTTAGTATAATTTATAACGTAGTGAGAAATGCTTGTTTTTGCCCGTGTGCCGAGAAGAAAACACTTCGAAGATTATCTCGTGTGCCTCTTGCAGTTGCCTAACTGCTTTTTGTCCCTCTTTCACTTCGATGCTGTCTTTGTTTTTGCCCGTCAAAGGGGTGGGTAAACTTTCCTAATTAGTTTGAATAATAATTTTTTCCAAAACTCAAACATTTCGGTATAAAGATAAATGGGATATGCAAATTTTCTATTGTCGTCCATAGAAAATACGATTTAATCGAAACTCATACTCACAGCTTTCCAACGAATCATTTTCTCTAACCTATACCTAAAATTGATAAATGGGCTTTCGTCCGTATAGTATACCTGGCCCCGTTATAAATTGGCTTCTCTTATTTCCCAGGAGTACCGAAGCTACAAACAGCAGGAATATTAGAAAATAGTGTTATAACGATGAAATATCATTTCCTTGTCTTTTTACGCCACAATAAAATATTATTTTTCGTCGGCAAATAGATATGCGACCATCGTTATTGCCACGTCATGATTTTTTTTCTTGCCTAGGCAAATGTCGGTAGACAATGGAGTCATATTTAGGGGGGACGTCTGTGAGTGACAACCCTATTTCTCTTTTGTACGTTTAGAGCACCATCATCATCACGATCATCACCCAACGTATGGCAAAAGCATCTATGAGAAACGAAGTTTTTTTCTTTAGTGACAATTGGACAGATGCCCTGGTTGTGGATGTTTTTATACATATTCATAACACTTCATTGCTATTTCGATTATAACTAGTGTAGAGGAAGCAAATCTTTATCAAGAGAAAACAGTTGGAACTGAAACTAAATAAGCTGCAACAGTTAGTGGGGATACAATCAGTCCTATATTGAATAATTAATTAATTTCTCCATTTGTATTCGGTTCAAAATACGAATTATCGGAAATTAAACACACAAAAACGTTTAATAATTTATGAATAGCGATTTTATGAATTTTCAGTGCAAAAAGTTGCTGATAAATATTTGAAAAGAATACTGGCATTTTCAAAAAATTCATAATTCTTTCAGAGGTTCAAACAAATGAAAATCATAATATTCAGCACGGTAGAGAGGATGGGAAAGTGTATTCCAATGCAGTTTGGTTCAAGGGTCTTTAGTCAATTGTCGTTAAGAATATTGCCAATTTTGATGTATTAGATATTTTTGTCGTTTTGTGCAAAAAAAGGGATTATGATTACTTGACAGTAATAGGCAGCATTGATGGTTTGACGCTCTGTCAAACATCGGTAAAAGTAACTTGTTTACCCTAAGATCCTGTGAACCAGAAATGATTTTACTTTTTGTTGAAAGTCCTTTAGAGGCTCAGCTTCAATTTCTTTTCACCCTTCCTTCTGGATAATTTGATCAATACTGCCTATTCTTATTTCCAGGAATCATTGACAAATTACGCATGAAAATGCGTCCGTTTAAAACAAATAAACTTACCAGCTCGTTAAACATGCATGTCAGTAACCGATGTTTCAGGTCATATATCATGTACTACATCGTTTATACCACTCACACACTTGCATTTGTCTCAAAGCCGCAGCAGAAAGAAGCAATACGAGCTTGGTGAAAAGGCGAATTATCTCGGAATAGCAGAGATTATCTTTTGTCAATTTTTGGCCATTCTGCAACATACGGAAGAATTTAGAATTTCTTTGACATTAATTTTTCGAATATCCCATCATTACTGGTATTTTGTCAACCATTTGATAATAGTTGCTTAGACAGTGGGCTTTTAAGTCCTAACTTATGTTACTCTGTATATCTTAAGTTGTAGAAGTCTTAACTTTCTTACTTGGTACTATTTATTTTTGTGAGAATTTATATCGAAACCATAAAAACCTAATAAGAATCAGAAAACTTCTAGTGTAGATCCAAAATGATAATTTTCCGGCTTTCGCACGTAACTTTCTTCCATTTTATTATTTTTTCTATGATATATCGACTCAAGTTTCATCCAGAAGTCGTCCACGTTTGCTTTTAACCTCTCTGATAAAAGGCTCGATGGTGAATTTATTATGTTGGCCGCGTGAGAACCGACCACTGTACCGATTGTCCTGAATAAAATCCATTTTCGACGTGGATATTTTTCAAGATTTCATCCTTTTTTTGGTACGACGCAAAACCCGAAAAATTTTCTGCTTTATTTATGGAACGTAAGAAAATGTTTAGAGTAACGTTGCATCTCGTTGCGCATTAATCTTTTCCCTCGAGCCGTAAAAAGCGTTTTATGATACCTCTTGTCACAATGTTATATTAAAGTCATCTCGAGGACATAATATAGGAAAATTAAGTACCTCACCATGAGTCTGTTCATTAATCATGCAGTTTCCAGCCGAAACAAAGATGTCACAGAAATGCATCATCGATGGAAGTAGCAATGGATAAGTCTATTAATTAGAAAATGTTTTCGCTATTTATTTTCCTGTCATCGAGAAGAAAATTCTAATATGTTTGAAGATTGCCAGGCTTCTACGAGTGTTAATATCGTATCAAACTGGTATGAAAATAAGAGGTGATAATAAAAATTTACGACGTAGTTTACATATTTAAAAGGTTGTCGAAATGAGGGTCGTTTGAGGGGTCTGAAAATAATTGGATTTTATTTAATTTTAAAGATACGCGTAGGCTGATTTTCGGGTCGAACAAGTTTTTTTTAAGAATGGAATTCCACACAGGCAAACAGCCTTTAATAAAAAAAAATAACTGGCAGTCTTTGATATTCCGCATGGCTTCACCCAAGAAGTTCAATTACAATTGACATATTTTCAAACAGATGTTTTACATGGAATAGTTCAAAAGCTACCGTACTGAAATTTTAAGTTTGAAGGGTTTGAATTGAAAAAAATAAATATTTTTATTTAATAACTTTTAGAACAACTGAAAGTTTTCTACTATTTCAATTGTTGAGAAGTATATTATGACGGTAATTTGGTGTTTGTTCTTTTCGAAATGGTCTTCTTTTGGTTAGAACATCAATTTCCAAGGGGCTAAATTTTCCAAAAATGATAAAATACAATGATAAGTCGTTTTTATTAACGCTTGCTTCTTGGGCGAAAATCTCAGCAATATTCCTACAAAATAAAGATATCCACCTGTTTTTTCTATAAAATCCTATTTTTTATTGAAGACAGCCTGTGAAACAAGAAAGAGAAAAACCAAGAATGGTTAGATACTATTTCTATGATATGAACTAAACGTAATTCATGGTGAAATTCGGGAACGCACGTCGGAATCATAATAGTAATAAAAAAGGCCTCCGGNCCCTGGATGTCTCCAAAGTATTGTAAGCCACGTAAAGTGTAGTGGTGGACTCTGGAGGCAATTAACAGGAATTGCGGCGAGAAGTGGCGAAGAAAGATGTGCCGGTTTGTTGTATCCCGGAAATTGTCTTCCGCGGCGTGAATTTTCCCTTAATTTATTGTTCGCCGGTGCTGGTGGTGTCTTGTAATTCATCCGGGGAGGCATGGAAAACGATTAATTTATCTGGAAAGTATTTAAGGGTCTGGTATTTATCTAATCGCACACAAGCTAATTGTTTCACCATTGGCCGAATTTACTATGGTTTCCAGGAAAAACGTATTGCGTTTTGCCCAGAGGCAACATAAAGGACCATTAAGGAAAATTTTATGATACTTGAGGACGTAGAAAAGGGCGATATCATCATCACACGTGACTAGAATTCAACTTTCCCTCATAGAGATACTTTTATTTTTAAGAATGTTATTGCTTGGGGTGTATCTGATATTAAAGTACCATATTGTTTTAGGTATGTGCCCGGTTTAGAAAGAATTCTGTATAAAATTTGCCCTTTTAATATGTTTTAACTATCTGATATTCCAAAGAAGTACTTTCAAGGAACTTTTAATTAGAAAGTATGGCAGAAAACTACGATATCTTTACTTTTGCAGTTTCATTTTTCTTTCCTCGGACTTCTATCACGTTTTCATTCCTGCGAAAACTTTCTTTATTTTAAAATTGTAGATGGTATTACCTACCTAAACCACACAAATAATGTGTATTATTTAAACAAATCGATGGTTTATCCGGTCAATTTCTTGTCTTTGTATTAGTTTTGGGGTAATTTTGGCCAGAAACCTGACTTCTCTACTGCAAAAGAACTTTACGAGCCATAGAAAGGGGAGAACTACTTAATTTTATGGTGCCCAACCCTATTACCTACCGTAGTTAAAACCTACTTTGGGAAGATTAACCGAAATTACTTAACTTTCCAACAACTGCTATCAGTGTCTAGAATAAGACCTTAGAGGTTTTAGGAAACCTATACGGAATAAACTACTCGAATATGTAAGATTTTTAAAGTCAGAAAATTTTTCAAAAATGTTCAATACCTTAAAGACCTTTCAGCAAGAAAAATACCATAAAAGCAACTGTTTCAAAAGTCAATGATCTTGAAAGAATTCGGAGTACAATAAAATAAGAAGAGAATCAAAAGTAATTCGTAGCACATAAATTCTTGTAATTTTAAAGTTGTATTTAAAGCCAGTAGAAAAAGACTGCCACCATATATTTATTGTTTGCCTCGCCAGCACAACGCTAAATGGAAATGTATTGCCTGGAAATGAGGGCGTAGAGAAGATCTCTCTTAGTTTCGTTGCCACTCGTCGGTCACTGTTTTCCAGGGTGAACCGCACTTTTTATTATTTGCGAGAGAGATTTAATATGAAAGCCTGGAGAAATTCCTGGAAACTTGACTGTAATTTTAATTTAAATGCACGTAAAAAACTTGTTCCAGGCACGCGTCACATTAATTTCAAGTGCACTAAGCGCGCTGACATTGCTGTGAGAGAAATGTCAAATTTGGTTTAGCTTTGCTAAATGGACGATTTCCAGGTTTGGCAATTTCCTGCAAAACTAACTTTTCAGTTATTTTATGAAACTGTCTCTTTGAATTATTTCAAAAAATTATCGAGATTTACTTGTACCTGTTTAAATATTACCTTACATGTAGTTAATTTTTATAAAATCGATGTAAGAAGTCTGAGACGCAAGAGCCTCGCTTAAAATTTGCTTTTCTTCTAAGGGAAATAAAGAAGAAAATCGCTTTTAATGCTTGGCTCCCTTTATGTTTTGAATAATTTATCAACGTTGTTACAACATTTGAAATGTTGCTCGTGTAAAATTGACATGAAAGTGCACAATAAAAGTTTGATGTCACACTCAGGAAACGAAAGATGGAAGTGAGTGAAAGTTTTGTTTTCCCTCCGATGTCAATCCTACGAGAAATGCGACAAAATCGTAAATGAATGTCATAGAGTGCAAAACCAACATTAGTGAGAGAGGCAATGAAGAATCTCAGATCTACAGTAACGTCATTTCGAGTCTTTTCTCAAATCACGGACGGAATTGCTAAAATTTCTTTATTGGTCGAAATATCTTTTTAAAAAAATGTATAAGACCACTACATGTGTAACTTATTTACAATATTATTTAAGATTTGAGTATTGAAAGGATAATCTTGTCTGACATCAACGTCTAGTAGAATGCTAGAACAAACATCTATAATCTAGTAAGATACCATCACTACCAATAAGATAGATGTCGGCTTATCAGTTCTTAAAACTTAAACCTAAAACCTGCGAAGAGATTCCTAACCGATTAAATTGTTAATTTTACGTCTCATTCCACGAATTTAGAAGAACTTTCTAGTAGAGCTTTCAACCAATATAATGCAACTGCAAATTTTTCCAACTCAACACTCTCACTCAAAGTTTATATTATTTTAAAGTAAAATTGAGGTACAGGAAACGAAATCCGAAAAATGTTTGTCGCTACTTTAAAGCCCATAAAGACGAGTTAACGGTAGTGAAGTTTCGGTAGCAGGAAAAGGATTGTGGAAATGTCTGAAACTAACGTTTATCTGGATGAAATGACTTTTCGACGTCATAAAAAGTGCCTTATGGTTACATAACCTTATGCAATTCACTTACATTTGATAAGAGGAGCAGAATTTTTGTTCGATTGAAAAAAACTATTTGATAAACTTTTTAAACTATAAAAATTGGAGCCGAAAATTATTTAACGACCACCTTTAAATTTGTAACGATTTTTGTTTTAAAATTGAAAATTGCATTTCATTTTATTCATAAGCATAATTGACTTAATTTCAATAATGAATTCAAAAGAGCGACTGTTTGCGTGTAGTCATGAGCCAATTCTATAAGTGTGCCAACGTTCAATGCACCAAAGGTCTCCTAAATAGTTTATATATATATATATATATATATATATATATATATATATATATATATATATATATATATATATATATATATATATATATATATATATATATATATATATATATATATATATATATATATATATATATATATATATATATATATATATATATATATATATATATATATATATATATATATATATATATATATATATATATATATATATATATATATATATATATATATATATATATATATATATATATATATATATATATATATATATATATATATATATATATATATATATATATATATATATATATATATATATATATATATATATATATATATATATATATATATATATATATATATATATATATATATATATATATATATATATATATATATATATATATATATATATATATATATATATATATATATATATATATATATATATATATATATATATATATATATATATATATATATATATATATATATATATATATATATATATATATATATATATATATATATATATATATATATATATATATATATATATATATATATATATATATATATATATATATATATATATATATATATATATATATATATATATATATATATATATATATATATATATATATATATATATATATATATATATATATATATATATATATATATATATATATATATATATATATATATATATATATATATATATATATATATATATATATATATATATATATATATATATATATATATATATATATATATATATATATATATATATATATATATATATATATATATATATATATATATATATATATATATATATATATATATATATATATATATATATATATATATATATATATATATATATATATATATATATATATATATATATATATATATATATATATATATATATATATATATATATATATATATATATATATATATATATATATATATATATATATATATATATATATATATATATATATATATATATATATATATATATATATATATATATATATATATATATATATATATATATATATATATATATATATATATATATATATATATATATATATATATATATATATATATATATATATATATATATATATATATATATATATATATATATATATATATATATATATATATATATATATATATATATATATATATATATATATATATATATATATATATATATATATATATATATATATATATATATATATATATATATATATATATATATATATATATATATATATATATATATATATATATATATATATATATATATATATATATATATATATATATATATATATATATATATATATATATATATATATATATATATATATATATATATATATATATATATATATATATATATATATATATATATATATATATATATATATATATATATATATATATATATATATATATATATATATATATATATATATATATATATATATATATATATATATATATATATATATATATATATATATATATATATATATATATATATATATATATATATATATATATATATATATATATATATATATATATATATATATATATATATATATATATATATATATATATATATATATATATATATATATATATATATATATATATATATATATATATATATATATATATATATATATATATATATATATATATATATATATATATATATATATATATATATATATATATATATATATATATATATATATATATATATATATATATATATATATATATATATATATATATATATATATATATATATATATATATATATATATATATATATATATATATATATATATATATATATNCTTCCTTAAAGCCCATGAATGTGATAGATAGAAAATTTATGGGCTTACTTCAAGTGGCTTTAAAAGAACACATAACTAGTAATAAAAATTAATTGAAAGTGATTATTAAGGAAGAGTGGCATAAAATAAAACCCAAATTATGCGAAAAATTAATGCGGTTTATGTTAAATACATTAATGGATATTTTAAAATATGTATAAAGGGCTTCGCATAAAGTATGATGACAAAAAATTTTAAAACAATTTAGGAGTTTACGGGCTTAGTTCGAGTTTCACTTTTTTGTTTCAAAATAAAAAATTTCGTTTTATTATGACTCACAATAATTTTTTTATAATTATCGTGTCTTCTAGAAATTAAATTAAAATTAAATGTACGAGTTTCATTTTTATATACTGTAAGAAGTTTGTCAGAAATCATTATTCATCCGATGTTATGCATAGAAATTCCTAGAACAACTGCGGACCCGAATTGCAAAGAAAAACAATGACTTTTATTTTTTCTGTTCATTGCTTTGAAAATTCGAGTTAATATTTATTTGAATGATACCTATAAAACCGAATTTTGAAATAGTACGTATAAATCCATAATTTCCTTACATACCACAATGAATAATTGTGCGTGGGAATCGAGCGCGAAATTCTAGTTAATCAGTGAAGAGAAAGACAGGCCTCAGGCATGGAACAACCGGCTTGACCCATAAAAAAATCGCAAAACGCGAGGCGACAATTCTCGTGGGCGGATTGTCAAGATCGCCAACTGCCATCGCGACAATCTCGTTCCCGTAAAACAAGTTAAGCCAGATTAGAAACAAGTCTTGAACCTCTCAATTCTATTGCCGTTAATTTCTACATTTAAAATTCAAATAATATCATACTGAAAAAAAATATACCAAAATAATTGAGCATCAAGTTTCGTTAAGACCAACCCTTTGAAAAAAATCGTTTGCCAAATGGGTTCGAAAACTTAATCGGGACACCCGAGAGGGCATTAGGGCGTCGTCGGCGTCGCAAACGTCCTCAGCCGAGTCCGGTATACACGAACCGATCGTCGTCGATGCCGGGAATCGGGTCCGTCGACCCCGGCGGCGTCGTCTGACGTCAGCGGCGCCCCGCGGACGCCGTCGCGACGCGCGACGTCACTGCGGCATCAGCTGGGCGTGGCGCAAGCCCGGGAAACCATAGCACAACGCCAGACCAGCCGGGCGCTAAGAATCTGACGCCAAGAATTACACATCACTCGCAGAGTAATGAGTATAGTAATAGTGACAATTAAAACAACCCCCACAACGGTGTTCACACTGCAGCTCCTACTGAATTAACAGAGACTACTGTCTTAGAAATTTTTTTTACAAACATAACTATAGAAATAGATGGCTCACAAATATTTCATGAACGTTGTTGCCTCAAAATGGTTCTTTTAAAAAGTCATAAAACATGTAATTCCATAATTTTATTCTTGTTTAATTCCTCAGTCTCATAAAATAAAAAGGAATATGCTGGTAGCCATAACTATAAAAACTTTTTTAAAATTCTTGTTATCAATGCCCTCGGATTCCTTTTTTCAATTAATGAGTTGCAGTTGGACGACTGCAGAGGTCACGTTAAGAGACAATCACCGTATGCACTTAAACATGTATTTTAAAGGTATGCTTACTCAACATATTGAACTATAAGCCATGTGGTCTGTTCTATGATTTGAATGAGGTCTCCAACAAAAATAGTGAAATATCATATGAAGCCGTAGGAAAATTTTGATTTGAAATCCACTATTAACAATAGCAACAAAAAAATTGAAAAGATAAAAATACTCTTCAAAAAGAACTTCTCAGAACCACTAAGAGTCACTACAGAGATTTTCCTATTTTAATGTCTAAAAATTTCAACCCTCGATCAGGCATTCGTGGTTTAAAGCTTTTTTTCATGAAAGAAATAACATTTTAATAATTATAATTAGAAAGCATCAGAATCAGTGGCGGGAACAAGAAGAAAGACGAATGCAGTACGACCGGAACGCCTTGAAATTTCAGTTTAATACCGACCATAGTAGTTGGGTCAATAGCATCTCAGGAGACGACTAATGAAGGTTAAACCGGTCCTACCTATCTATACCACCACTGCTGTTGCCTGGTGCAACGATAATGAAGAATTTCAACCAACGGATTTCCAATTAATCAAACATACAATGCACATGAAGTATTTTTCATCGTTTTTGGTAAATCAATTCGAATGAATTCCACTTGAAAACCGATTTTAACTAAATCAGCTGATAAAAGTAAACAAGCCGCACCGATCATATGGCTCGCTCTAATTTTAACAACGTGATATACGAAACCCAGATAATGGCACTTATCTATTGGAAATGGTGTGTATTAGATGCGACAGTACGTACATAAATAGAATACACATATTTTGAAATGGAAACGGTTTTATGTAATAGATAATGCATGTCATTTGGCGAAAATGGGACAACACCTGGTTTTCGGTACGTTCCACCCATGGTTCTCCGACCTCGATGATCTTAATAAATGTTTTCAGTAGGTTTGCGAACGAAGGTGATCAACAACGTATTTAGAATTACATACTCCATATCTATTAAATAACTGATTGATTGTCATTGCTAAAACATCTGATATACTAAGCAGCAGAGAGGTGTTTCAACGATCATCGCAAAGCGGAGAAAATAAAAATGTCATCGACCTCAAAATTCTATTGACGCGGTTGTTGTTTATTCAATTGGTTGAGCAATAGGCTAAGCAGCATGGCGAATTCCGAAGAAAACTACTTTGCCGGAGCAATAAACGCACAGGTGTTTGAATTAAGCTTTTACATAGAATGGTTGAAGAAACTTGAGAATGATTTATGTTTTGTATACTTTGCCATTGATGGTGTAGTACTGGTATTGATGGTATGTACATACAACATTCTTTGCAGCAACGATTAGAAAGGACGTCGTGACCGTTAATTCTTTCCATCTAATTGACAATGGGTTCTTATCGGGATTCCCTGGTAGAGAAGACGTCGAAACGACTACGACCAGGAAAATTTTCATTTTAAAGTGCCGTTCACTGGCGGTTCTAATAATAGAACCGCTCGGGGCACTACAACTGGATGTCAGACTTTGGAATTTCAACTATTTTAATAACAGCGCGCAAGTCAATGACTTTTTTTCCGAATCGAATCGTTTAAATGGCGCCCGACGACTTGAATTTCATATAGCTTTTTTTTGTATGTATGAATATCACACATATTTTTCGAAATTTAATAGGATTTTATTAGAAATAAAAATGTTAGGGTACGTCCAGACCAAGCTGAATGTTTGTATTTTACTCGCTCGTTGGGTCTAAATGCACCTTTAAAGTTGCTTGCTTCCCACGGACCTTAATATTGTGTAATTTTTAAATTTAATAGCTATGTTCGTTCTACCAGAGTAATAGAACTGTTCTACAACTGATTGCTCATGTGCACTAGACATAAAATGTTCAAGTTTATACAGTACGCATGAGCAGTCAGTTCTACAACGGTTACAGTACTTTTATATATATATATATATATATATATATATATATATATATATATATATCGTTACTCTCCTTGTATCTTTAAACTTTTCTTCAGAAGAACAACAGCGACCATATTTATTGTCAGCAATAAATTCAAAAAAGCCACTTTATGAATAAAATTATGAGCACTTGGAAATAAATTATTAACATAACTTTCAGGGTGTATTTCATAAAAGCCTGGAAAGTGTTAAAATTGTTTCCGAAGTGGAGAGCCACGTTTATCGTCACCTAACGCAACAACAAACAGCAATTCCACAGCTTATTAACATTTGTTTAATTAATGCTTGTCAAATTTGATAATTTCGTTGATTTATTTAATTTCTACACAAGTGGAACACCATCGAGTAAAACTTAAGGTCTAGAAAGTGTTGAAAAAACCTTGTTACGCCTTGTTAAGGCAGAAAGTCACGCACAGGTCTGACCCGAACGCTGCCGCGCTATGTGTTTCAATTGGGAACATTATTCATGACAAGTGGCAAAGTTTTTACATTTATATTGAAATAAATTCTGTTCCAGTTTTTTTTCTCTTTCTTTCATTCCGTAAATCTTTATTCAGAACGCCTTTAGTGACAGAAATGAAAGATATTGTTTGAAAGGCAATTCCCACTTTTTTTCAGAGTTTAATAATTGTTCAACGGAAGATATTGTTACAACAAATATACAAATAAATAATTAATTCTCCATGGATCCATGTCGACCACCACCAAATCCGATATCAGATCCACCAATATTGGTTATAATATATTCTGGATATTATTTCACATTTCCAATTATCATTATTGGTACTAAACCGATTGTGAAAGTCACACGGGTGTTATAAATAACTGAAATTTCCAATCAAAACGCGATATTATTATGGACATACCATAGTTATTATTCGAAAAACATTTATAATATAGGAGTATGTGTTACAAATACCGAAATATATGAATTAAATACTATGTAGGGTGATTCCTAATCGAATTCACATAAAATCCCTTTATGACTGTATTTGACAAATAATGACTCTTTAGAAAGATGATTCCTGATTTTTCAACTAACGATAGTCAACAAATTGGTTTCAATTACCTTTATGTTTGCTTAACCGCCGTCATAGTTGTTATAGCCATTCGAGGTTTATAAAATCGAGGCATAGTTTTTCAAAGAACAAATTATAAACAAAATACCGACACCCCGTGGAGAACTTCGGACGGAGTGTCGAATTACACTGTGCAATAAAATCTAACTTTTTGTTTGTGTCTGGGTAAAAGTTATAATTTTCTGGTTATTCATACTTAAATAAACCCAAAACGAACATTTATTAGTTTTAAACTTTGGTTCTGTACTCAGTACATCGAGTTAAATTTCCTAAAAATGCCAACTTTAGTTACTTAGGTATAAGGGGTATTTTTTGTTTGAAAAATTGTTTAAAAAAATTATTAGTATGTAATTTTTGATAAAAACATATTGGTATTAATAATTAATTATTGTTCATGAAGAAAAACAAATTAATGAAAGAATGTTTTAATTTTGTTAAGTTTTTCTTTAGTGCTTTTTACAGTATCATATACAACACTTAATAGAATCATTTTGATTGCCAGAAAAGCAAATTATTGTCAGTAAAAGTGATTTTACCGTAATTGTATTTTGTATGGATATTTAGTACATTAATTTAACCCTTAAAGTGCACACTAGTGCGAATTAGCACTAACTGAAATTTCAAATTGCTGTGTCTTTTCTATTATTTAGCTCTTTCCTAATTACAGAAAAAATGTTTAAATTCTATTGTAAACATTATACAATTTGCAGCATTATAAATTTGAAAAAAACCCTAGAAAACAATCAACGAAGTTTTTAAACCTACTGATTTGCTCAAGTATACACTTTGTGCGTGTGATACAAGTGCTTCCTTTCATAAACATTCGAACTGTGGTAAATAATTGAGTGAATAACGCCACAAAATGTAAGTACATATTATGTTATGTTTAACAATTCTTATTAAACTTTTAATAGTAAATTTATAGGAAGTTGGAGCCAATTGTTTCAAAAGAATGGGTGATAACCACTGATCTGTATTATGTGCTGACTACATTTATTTTACAAACTAGATATTGTTAATACATATATTTTTGATAATTTTTGTAAGTTTTCATTATAATAGATATAGGTAATATTTTCTGTATAATACACGGATATTGATTTTTCTTAAACAAAAAAGGTTATTTTCTTGTTACCTTAAGAATTAGTGAACTACTTCTTTTTCAATTTCGGATAATTCTTTATTAAACCTCATCTATAGAACCATAAAACACCTTTTGAAGTATTTCATTATTTTCCAAAATGAAGAAAATACAATTATTTTTTGAAATACTGATCTTTTAAAAAAGACTTTTATTTATATTCATTAGTTCATCTGATATGGTTTTTCTCTGCTAAATTAATGGTCACCAATGGATTCCGTGGAAAAATTCCCATTAATTTTGTTTTTTTTTTAATAAATTCATTCGCTTTCCATTAAGTTATGAACAATTGAAAATTTAAAATCCCCATTTGCACTGGCGTGCACTTTACATTATAAAAAGGAAGTGTGCATTTTAAGGATTAAATAGCAAATTCCTGACAACATTTTGACCCGAAAATCTTTAAAAAATTTCTTTCAAAAATTCTGCAAATTTGAATTGTAGTTGAAAATATCTGATCAATGGGGACGTTCGACGTGAACTCTCAGATCGACAATGTTGCCTTATTCCGGGTGCCCAAGCTAACCCTGGAAATAGAAGATTAATGTGAGAAATCGATTTTTATTTTTTTGGGCTTGCACGGATTATCAATTGCACCTCCAAAACTTTTACATGCAGGTCATAGTACTCAACGCCGGCTATTATGGTGCAATTTTTTCATTTCTCTAATTGAATCGGTCATTTCGAAAAGGGGTCAACTCCATTTTTTTAGAAATTTACTTTTTGGCGGTTTCAGATTTTTTAGGCTACTTATTGAAAGAATTTTTTTGATTTTACGGAATTTCAGGTAAGATAAATGTATTCTCAAGAAATAAAATTTTTTGGGAGAAGGTTTTTTGGAAAAAATTAAATTGATACAATGTTTTTTGTATCTTTTGAAAAATTCGTAAAACTGGTGTTGATCCCTTTTCGAAATGACCGATTCAATTAGAATCGTTCAAAATTCAAAAATTTGAATGTCAAATTATTAAAATTCTTAAAGTATGGAGTTTTTACGCTTATGTTGCTGGTGACTTTGTTTTTGTTTATTTTCAGTTTAATTCTGACCAATTGCGGGCTTAAATGGTTACGCAGGACATTTAATTTTTTGAATTTTAGAGGTATTTTGAACCACAACAGCTTAAATTAAAGAATTGAGAAAATTGTAAAATAATAGCCAGCCTAGAGTACTATGACCTCCATATAAAATTTTGGAGGTACAATGGATAATCCGTGCAGGTGCAAAAAAATAAAAACCGATGTCTCATGTTAATCTCCTATGTCCAGAGTGTGCCTGGGCACTCGGTATATTTTATTTATGGTTCTGTCAATTTCACAGTTTTTATAATAAAAACATAACTAACCTTTAACCGAACATGTGGCGTCTGACAGACTACGCGCTACATTTCCTATTATAGAAAAAATTTCACATGGCCGGTTAAGGGTTAATATTATTCGCCCAGGCTTAAACCTGGGACTGAAATGGACAACATAAGAAAATCTTACCAATCAGGTCACCTATCCTTTTTAAAATCTAAGTATTCTTATAAAACATTAATTAGTAACTCATCGCGATGAAAATAAATAAGACAATATTGTGATGTGAAAAAACTCTAGGGAGAGAGGAGGGGCACATTGATGCACCAAGTATATTTCATAATGGATTAAAAATATTTATATGGTGACGTCACTAAAATGTGCCTATACATATCTCAGTGCAATAGCTGTAATTGTACCGACAATCAGTTAGTCAATGACGTTTGACTATAATTAATGTGTTTTCAGCGCAGCCAAGTAAAAAAATACATAGAATGTAAAAGTGTTTCAGTGATCTTTCGTGCCACTTTATAAAAATCTATATATACTTAAAATAAGTTAGGACGTTAGGTATTCAGGGTTACATGCACTTTTAAAATAAATAAGGTAATTTCATTTGTATTTTTCACTTGTCGGAAAATTTTCTTTGGGGTACATTGATACAGTAAAGCAGGGGGCACATTGATACGTATTAACGTGCTCCATTGTTGTATTAAGGTGACCCTAAAGGACATTTTTGCTTAAATATTATACGGGTAACAAATTAAATGTTGAATGGAACATTCTGGAATACAATAGAACATTCCCGAATATTATAGAACTGTATGTTATGTTTGAGCAGAGTTTCATTTAGTGTTATTTTTGATAACTTAATTAAAGTTTCGAATTTTCGTACTTTCTTTGTTATTATAGTTTTGGTGATTAGATTTAAGAAAATTCATATGAACTATACAAATGCTTTAAACTGTTAATTTTGATACCTAATTAAAGTTTTTTTGTGAGAAATGTATGACTTCTACACAATAAAAGTATAATTTTCATAGAAGTCTTTTAAATTAAAATCAATTTCATACAATTTCCACTTTGTAGCAATATGCCCCAAGTGATGTATCTAAGTGTCCCGTGAGTCGCGCAGAATGATGCAAAACCCATTTTTACTCAAATCGTAAAATAATTTGTGTCTTCTAACTTATATACTTCTTTTGACCGATATTATAATATACATAAATTTTATAATATACTAAGCCTAATAAAACAGTTATATAACTAGCGTTTTATCATATGAAATTTGACTTTGAATTTTTCTGTATCAATCTGCCCTACATCCCCCTGTATAGATTTTCTGCGCAGAATTTTGTCAGGAATCTGCCATTAAAATGAATGTACTTAATATTTATATACCCTGTATGTAAGAAATTGAATTTATTTATGCAAAACCCAGGTTCAAAAATTTTATTGACTTGTGTTATTAACACTGCCTTTTATTGTCCTGTCTGATGCACAAAAAGTACATCCATCCTTTGCAAAAAAAAACCAACAGCCTATTAGAATTTCTCATGTCAGTATTTGTCGTCAAACTGGACCGTAGAACCAAACTAAATTGGGTAACATTTTTCATTGTCCCTATAGTTTAGATTTAACCCTTTTGATTTCCACATGTTTGGTTCGTTAAAGAAGGTTTGGAAGGAATTAGATTTGTGAATGATGAGGTTATCCAGAATTTTGCGCACAACTTGTTAGAACAACCGGCAAAAATTAAACGTATCGGACATGTACAAAACCTAACGAGTTAAACACAAAAATCTTAACAACAACGCTATAAAACCTATTTTCCCATTTACACTGTATTTGTCCAATTTTATTTCAACCAATTTCAACCTTAATTGGCCTTAACAGATGAGGAAACGGAAATAAACAACAATTGGCAATACTGTATAGTGACAATTGACAGTTTGATGTATGAAACTCACAGGCCTGTTCGAATAAATTGACTTTAGCTTGATTATTTTTCGCTGACGGTGCGGATAATAATATCCCCCCCTTCAATAAATATTTGCAATTGCCCGAGGACGGTTTGGCAGGGCCTTGCGAGTTGCGCTTATTTCTGACCCATTTTCGAAAATGGGGTCGTAATGCAATCAGCGCCATTCGCCATTGCGAACTAAGCGAGTTAATAAATAGTTGGATTAACCGTTAACGTCCAATAGAGTTTAATCAAGTTAGATTGCAAGAAGTGCATTATTCAAAATATATGTATACCCGCGATGCTCGGCGACTATTTGGCTGCTGGCTTACGGAAAACGAGTTTATAGACTACGTTCTGGATAAGGTAAGGGAAGAAAGCCTGGATGAATACAATGGATCGTGTTTGGATTGGCGACCGAAACAGAAAATTGTTATGAGTTTCGTGTCCCATTTCAAAAACAGATCCATTTTCCAAGGAGAGACCGGGGAGTTTAATGGATAGATCCGAAACTCTGGACCGGAAATGTGAACCTTGTAATTTAACTTGATTAAAGTCAAAATGAGGAATGATGTTCTTTTGCCATTGCGAAATTGAAAAATTCGCCGAATGATAAATAATCCGTTCGTTAACGCAAGAAGACGAAAAAACAACGGTTGCGAATGTTAAAGTTTTCCGAGAAAATTACTTGAAATCGAATTAGCTGGAAAACGAACCGATAACAAAAGAAAAGCGCTCGTTCGCGTGCTTTGAAGAAATTTGTATTGTTAATGGTATATTAGGAGTTGTAGTGCAAATATTACTTTTTTTTGAAAATACCATGAAACCTTGAGGAAAAGGAAAATAATTAATGTTCAAACCAATAAACAAACTCATAACAAAAGTCTTTAAAAAATGGTTAAAATGAAATTTGACCACTCCTAACTTAAATTGCTCTGCACATAAAGGAGAATCACATTAAAGTTAAAAAAACTTCGCATTACAATCAGAATAGATTCACAATAACTTGCTCAGAGTGTTTGAGTCACATGACAAAGTCTAGAAGGATCATCTAGATCTTTAAGCTCCTCGGAACCTCCATAGAGATAGCTTTTTAGTAAAAAATCATATTAAATTTGTCTCTTTGCAGCTTAATAAAATCTATGCAGGGTAAGAAGTAAAGTTATGGAACACCATACATTCAGACATTTCAAATAAAGAAAACTATAATAAGGTAATAAGATTTTTGCTCTAGATTATGTAAAATGGCATAGATGGTGCCACCAAACCTTTCTTCAAGGAAGGAAACAAAAAATTACTTTAATATAGTTTTCTTTATTTGAAATGTCCGAAAACTATATGGCGTCCCATAACTGTATTTTTCGAACAATGTTGCCTAAAAAGTGTTTTTATTTTTTAGTCTGTCTGGAAAAGCTCCATTACCCTACAACAAATGAAGGAACTTTGAGTTTCATTATTCAGCTGTTGCCCATTACTGAAGCCTAACTTGAAGACTACATGCAATAAGAAGATACAATGGAGGGCCTCAAAAATTCAATGACAAAAAAGACGAATAAAATTGAAATAAAGCCTTGAAATTTATTGATTAAAAAGAAACAAACAATGTGCAAAGTGGGAATCTAATTGTATAAACTTAAAGCAGTTAGGAAGAATTGGCAAAGAAATTCGAAAACTCTTATTCTAAATCAATCTGTTTATTGTATTTAAAGCGTTTAAAGTAAAATCTCATAAATTTTATATCGGCATAAATATATATCGTTGGACATATTTAGAACGTATGTTTGTCAATAAGTTTAAGGCCCTTATTGCGAGTTCTGAACCAAAATCGACTTCATATAAGTAATAGTGAGTTAAAAAGTTTTAAAAGCAAAGTTCTTTCGCCCGCAAAACTACTCGGATTTATTGTTTCGTGCTCGCGAAACGAACGACGCTTTATTTCTTCGTCAACAGCTGCACTTTATCATAATTCCCAGTTATTACACTGCCAACCAAGGAACAAAAAAATACTAATATAACCAACGAGTCGAGTCGTTGCAGGACAACGCAACGTTATCTAATTCGAACGTTTAAATCTTCCTGGCAGGCGCATATAAAGTGCACAATCCTCTTGAATGTCCTTTAATAAATATTCGGATTAGCCATTAGTGTCAAGTTTAGGAGTTTAATCAAGAGGCTTGGATTGCAACCAACGTTTAAATGTCCTCAGATTCAGAGGTCGTTAACGTTGAAAAAACAATTTTGATCGTGTCAATTAAAATTCTTCAAACTGGAACTGATTAATCGATATAGGAAATGGCAACTGAAAATTGAGGAAATTAGAGAAAATGGTCTCGATCCGGCTTAATAGGGGGTAACAAGATTCTATAGCGAATGTCGAATTTGTCACGTCGAAATGGAAAATGGCTGTTAATTTGCTTCCATCGTTGGATGCAATGTAAGCGATCAGTGTTTTTCTTGTTTTTCGAACCGATTAACTGTTGGACGATTAGTTCAAGAACAAAAAACGCATCCCGTATTTGGAAATATTCTTACTCAAAAACACTTTCTTTATGGAAATAACGTTTCGGATCTAAATAGTGTGTGTTGTTTGCAGACTGGGTTCCATAAAAAGCCCATAAAATTCAACTTGAATCGCTAAGAATTACTTGACTTTTTTTAGCAACCTTAGCAAAACCGACTTTTATTCGGATAAGGCGGGAAAATAAACTTCCATTTCCCAACGTACGTTTAAAACATATTTTATTCAAAATGTTTTAAGCTGCATAAACAAATCATACACTGCGCAACAGTTCAAAAAGTGGGGTAAAAGATAGGAAGCAATTCGGAAAGGATGCCCATAAAAAATTCGGGTAAGCAGATTTAAGAAGAAAGAACGTAGTACCAGAAATAATTTTTGTTGAACAGTGTATTTACAACCTAATTTCAAGTTGTAAGAGTAAGAAAAAGAAATTATTTTCAATATAGGAATTAAGGAAAAAGTCTGGTTTACACGTGTTCTTTTCGCATTGGTCTGACATGATCTAAAAAAACCGACCAACAAGTCTAACGCAAGCCATGCAGCTATATAAGCTTTGCGAAACTTTCATCAAGTGGCCGTAAAGATAATTGCCTAGAAATTACAGAGAAACACAAGATATCCTTCCTTGTGATTCTAAGAGTTGTTATTTGAGTTTGACATGGATGGACGTTCTTTTATGTAAATCTTATCCGAGAATTGTTGAGAGAACCAAAAGACTGTTTATTACATTTGTAGTAACAAGAAACTGCCTTGAGGATCGCTATCAGTTTTCATTAAAGTTTCACTGCAATGCTAACTACTGGCATAAGCTACCAAGACCTTAACCTGTATTGTATGTGTGCAATACACTGCTCGACATATATTTAGTGTTCAACTGCTCCTAATCCCCTTCAACAGATAGTTCTTAACAACATCAAGTTTAAGGTCAACTTAAGCGTTTTATTGGAGCTTAAAATTGAAACATTTTTACTACAAAAGAGGAAATACAACATGCTTTGTAATGCATACGTCAATTGTTGGGCAGTGTATTTAACGAATCAGTCCCCTTATTAGAAGTAATTTAATGTTACTTTTAATGGGCCGAAACCTGTCAGGTTTAATTGATAATTAGCGAAAAGTTAATATTTTGGAAGCAAATATTTCGTAATTTTTTGTTTCTTTTTGTTTTGTCGTTCAATTAATGTTCTTTGTACGGCTGCCTAATTGAGTAGGAAAAGGACAAACTCCCAAGATCAAAGAATCATTTAATTGGAAGTTTGTTAATTTTTCTCTGTGCTCAACGGCACTAATAGTGATTCATTTTCAACTAATCATCATTAAAAGAATTTTAAGGTAACAGTAGATAACCAAAATCGTTTAATTTCATGTGGGCTTGTATGCCCTTTATACAATTTGAGAGTAGAAAATGCATAGAAACAATCTTCCAACATAAATTATACTTTTGCGTGGTAGTTTAATGGTTCAATTTGCAAGCAATTTCAACAACTAATCGTTAATTTCAAAATGAAATTGAATGTTTAAACAAACATTTCGTGCATTTTGTATATGTATTTGGATCTGTTCACCTCAAGCGACATCATCTCTATCTATCTATATCACTGTTGGCTTTATAATTAATGGTTCCAGTGTCAAGTTCAGTTTCTCATAAGCTCTCAAAGTTATTGAATTGCTGAATCATCGCTACCCCACCAAAGTTTGCAGTTAGTGTTTAAATTTTCCATAAGAAATTCGATACTGTGGCACGGCATCTGGCTGGAAGCATGTTAATAACGCGTGATTAAATTCGGTTCAGATAAAAATTGTATTAACATTTTAGAATTCTCTGACATACCTTAGTTAAAGCGGAAAAAAAAGTTTTGTCTCTGAGGAGTCTTTTTCTGGAATTTCCGACTACATTTTAAACTGCAGTTTGATTAATCATTCAATCATCAACAAAACACGACTTTACACACTCATTATGAATATTACGTAAGTTTTATTTAAATAAAAATTAAAATAAATTCCCGACCGAATTTAAACAGATCTCGTATTTCCTAATTGCTTATGAAAAGTTAAAGAAATATTTCCCTGAATAACACAATTGTTAAATTTGTAATAGACCAAGTGGCCGGTTACATTCAAAAACACAAAAGGGTTGTTGCGTTTCAGAGAGTTGCAAATTAAATGATATTGCGGTGAGGCAACAATGTTAATAGTAAATATTTATCGCCATGTATGTATATGAGTATCTAGCATAGAGTTTAATTACTTTAGAATTATACAAATTGAAAAATGTATAATACTGTGTAACCAAAAGATTCATTGTACACATATAATTATCATTCTACAATAATTATAATTATTTAATAATTTATAATTTATTTGTTTTGTTCCAAGCAAATGTTGTAAGGAGATCGAAACAAGTGGAAGTCTAATGGAACAAGATCAGGAGAGTATAACAACAACATATTGTATTCAACGTTCAATAATTTTTTGCGGATGTCGTAAAAACACAGCTTCTTTATTATTAACAAGATTAAATAATCAAACTGTCCAATGCCGATAACACATATTCGAATTAATTATTTGGTTCTTGGTTAGGAGCTTAGAAAAAAAAATTCACCATACTGCGAGCATAACGTTCCTCGAATTGATGTGAGCTATCGACATAGCTTTAAATAAATCATTATATTGAGGTCACGACCGATTGGGCACCACATTATTGCAAAACAATCCATTTCTTATCACCAGTTATCAGTCGATTTAAAAAGGAATCGTCTTCCACAAGTTTAAACATACACATCCTCAAATGAACTTCTGAAAGCTAAATATCGAGCTTGCTTACGTATCTCAGCTTCTTCAGGGAGTCGTTAACGTTAAATGATGAATGTTTAATGTTTCTGAAATCTCGCGTGTCCTGTGATCTGGGTTTGATTCAATCAATGCCTTTATTTAGTTTTCATCAGCCTCGATGTTGTTGAGATCAAAATCACTACCGCAAAATTGCGTGAACCAATGTTGCCACTGATATTGTTGTAAAGCACTGCAAAGGTATACTTTACTCAACTTTTCGTAAGCTTGTAGGTTCAGAAACAAGGAAAATATAGTGAAAATAATTAATTTGGCCTTTTAACTTTAACCCGTTATAAATGTTAACTTAACCAAACCGCTGAATTTTTTCAGTTAGATTGTAATAATTAATTAATCGGGACACCACCTTTTGTAGATTAAAATGCTCTGTGTAATCCCACCCAGCTTCAATCGTATTTGTGACACGAAAATTTTCAAATTGGCTATTTTGATCTAATCATCTTTCTCTTTGGCATAATTCTTAATTAACGACACTCCCATGTCCTAAAGAATCTCCCTGTCATCTAAAAATTGATTTGTAAAGCAAATGTTTTATGGTAATCATTAGTTTAACACGTTGAATGTCGTTTTAATGGTGGTGTCATTTGCCCAGTTCCAATTTTATTTTCTTTAAAAACAGCAAAAAGAAAATTTAAAAACTCAAAAAACAAAACCAACGCTTTTAAACGGCGGCAGCACCTACGCAATGCATAGACCGGCGCTTAAAAGCGACAGCGGCATCCAACGTGTTAAAGAGATTTTTTTACGAAAAAAAAAATGTTTTGTGATTTTTATTTAGAAACAAACAATATCCTCAATTTTTAAAGAGCAATTTATTTTCTCTGTATTAACCAAGGAAATTTTCACGAAAATTTCTTCATTATAACTCATCAATCAATCGATATTTTCCATTTTCGAACGAATAACATATTTCCGGGTTAAAAGCGTCCAGCAGGCAATATGAAGAGCAGGAATTTCCATAGCGATATTAAATTAAAGTGACCCATTAGAATTCCCGTCAGGAAGGCGAAGCAATCAGAAACAAGTTAAGTTCCATATTTAAGCTATTTGTTCGTTCTGCAAAGGTTTAATGTGTGAGTCGTTATATTATGGCAGGAATGAACTTTGCCATTCTCGTTGCAGTAACACCTGTACGGAACGATTCTATTTCTGCTTGCTACTGCCACCTTTTCAACGATCTCGACATACATTTAATAATAAAGGTGAACATTATTGTAAATAGAAGAAATTATTATTGTTTTTCTAAAATAGGCAGAAGGTTTAAGACGAAAATTTCCATTTCAAATCTCAAAGCTTGACTCAGACTGAGGAAAAATTACATTTAAATTTAAATAAAGTAATTCCTGCCATTTTTAAATTAAACCGTATTCCCCAGTTCATTATAAAACTTAATAAACTTTTTGAAAAGTTTACTCCAACTACAAAAATACACTATTAAAAGTTTACTCTCTTTTTTAAGTAATAAAATGGGGTGGGGGCCGCTGAATGTAGCAATTAAGATTTTTCATTATGGCTCCTCAAAGGAAAAGTAGGTACGCCATACCACTTCAATTGGAAGGAAAAATATCTCGTTAAAGCTTCCTCTGCAAATGATTTTTTTCCGATACAAATACTCTTTTTAACTTTTATAGCAAGAAGATGTGTAAGCAGTTCTGATGTCCTGAAGCGAATTCCCTATAATCTTCAATAAATGTTTCTCAAAAACATGTCAAGCACTGTAAGAGAGCAATCGATGCTTTGACAGTGTTAAGCGTAGGTGTTACATATTTAACACACCTGACAATTTTTCCAGGATAAATTCCAGGATGTGTGTAATTTTTTTAACTTCTCTTTAAAACCTGTGCTAACAGGATTACAACGTGAAAACTTCTAGCATTGTTGTTTGCTCATTGTTCTTTTTGCGTCGAAAAGGTAAACAAAACTGGAATTTGTTTATACCTTTTAACAGTGTGAAAACTACAGACACCAAAGTAAAAAAGAAAAAAACACCAAACCCGAACACATGAAAAGCTCAAGGGTTTAAAGCACCTTGGTGTAGTAACAGGTGAACTAGAAACACCTATTAAACTAATTGGACTCAAGTGGTTTCCATAAAGACTCAAATTAAAAAAGATTGTATTTGATTTTATTAGAAAATACTCTATTTCTGAAGATGTATGCAAATTTGATGCAAATATTCATATTCTAAATGATCATTTCTAGCAGAATCACAGTGAAATAAACAATGTGTTCATTTTTATGGTAATTTAAAGTTGTGATTGCACAACAATTATTGGACAAAATTATCAGCAGAACACGTACGTCCATGCAGTTTTTAATGTTTATTTTCCGTTTTTATGACGTAGCTTATATTCGGACGCCTCGTAATAACTGCAACGCAAACCCAGTGCAGGCTAAATTAGGAATTATATTTGGCGTCCCATTTAAATTTAAACTCTCATTCTGAACCAATTAGCACCCAACAATATAACGTAGTTTCTCCTTATTCCTTTTGAGAATTAGCAAAAAGATTAACTTTACCATGTTTATTAACTTTAGTATAAAAGATCTTGTTATTTTCTAATATTTTGATTGAAATCTTTAAATATTTTAAATCTATTGTAAAAAATGTTGATTTTCTGAGAATCTGATAATAAAAAGTCAAAATCAAATCCAACCACGTTTAAATATCCGAAAAAAAAAATGAAGTTCATGAACAAATAAACAGACAAAAGGGAAAATTCATTAAATTTCCGGTGTTTACTTACCAGTAACCGAAAGGCAAAAAAGAAAAGTCAATATAGGTGGCCAGAAAATTTTTCTTTTCGGCATTTTCTGATCGCCCCGGGCTCAAACCTGGAAAATACAAACAATGAATTAAAACTAATGATCTTTTACATATTTGAATTTCAATATTTGATGAATGATTAATTTAAGTGTTTTTTAAGAATTTGCGATTATGCAAATTTGACATTACAGGGATTGTACAGGGTGTTCCATAAATCAATGCTATCTCTTAGAGGGTTGATAGGCCCGCGGCAAATAAGTCGATTTAAACTTGCCTTAATCTAAAAGTTGATATTTATTGAAATAAATGAAAAAATAAACCACATTTTTTTTAATATTTTTCGAGCTAATTTTACAAAATTTCGTATCCGAGGTTTTTTTGAATTGAGAAATTCAAATTTATCAACTATTTAGTTGTATCTTCTAGTGGGCGCCACAAACAATGATTGGAACACTTTTAAACCGCTACAACTTTATTTTGCAACAATGTATGTTAATTTAGGTTGAAAAATATCTACTTCAAAAGGTATATCCTATTGATGTCGCTAGAAGTAATGGTTTCCAAAAAAAACGCTTCTAAAGCTGATTATGCACGCAAATTTTCTGAAGGTCTGAATAACTTAAAAAAATAAATTTTGGAAAAACATGGCAAACTATTTTGACCAAAAACTAATAATTCTTAAGGGAAGTAACCCTCAAAATTATTGAAAAAACGTAAAGTAATCTATTGGTAAAGATTGTAACAAGGTTCTAAATAAAATACGATAAAGAAAAAGATTCAGGACTCATTTTCTGTGATCATTACCTGTAATAACTCATATCTCATCTCTTTCAGAGAAAAATCACGTTTTTCTCAAAACAACGTTTTACCGAACTTAATGTACCTTTTCTTGAGAACAAATGAAGATATCGATATGATTTTTTTTCTGTGTACTCGTGAATAGTTAGAGAACAATCTGACATGGCTGTTTTGCAAAATTCGACTCACACTCACAAGTCATTTGTCAAAGGAATTCATTTTTTACCAAAAATTTTTTTCGATTGTTATTGAAAGTGAAAATATTAAACGAAGTTTTCCAATCAAAAGCTCATATCACAATGAACATCTAGAATTGTTCTATCAAATAAAAAAATTATTCAAATCCATTCAGTACTTACTGAGAAAAGGTACATTGAAAATAGACCATTATACCCTATTAAGTCACCCCCCTTAATGTTTGAAGTGTCATTTCCTTGTTTTTACGGATAAAAATTAAGATAAGTCAGAAAAATTATTCTGGCACTCCGAAAATTTGCATGCATCATGAGCCTTAGATGCGTTTTTTTTTAGGAAACGGTTGCTTCCAGCGTTAATAACGTCAATTGCGTATACATTTATTAAAGTAGAAAAGATAGGGAAAAAGATATTTCCTACCTAAAGTGACATATACTGTGGCACAAAAAAGTTCTAGAGGCTTAAAAGTGTTTTAATCATCGCTTGGTGCGTTCTAGAAGATACAACTGAATGATCAATAAATTTGAATTTCTTATTACACAAAACCATCGGATACGAAATTTCGTAAAACTAGTTGGAAAAAATTGAAAGATATTAAAGAAAATGTTTTCAATTTTGACACCCTTATTAGTATCAATTTTTAGATTATAGCAAGTTTAGTTAAATTGGCTTAATTTGAGCTGGCCTATCAACCCTTCAAGGAATGGAAGGATGGTTGATTTAAGGAACACCCCTTATTTTATGAGGATTTAATGACAATAAGTACGCGTTTTAAAGAAGAAAAGAGTGACTTATTACGTTAATTACTAGTATCTCTCAAACAATTGTCAAATAATAAATAAATTATTATATTAATATCATTCATAATTAATATTTGCGATTAATATTTTGTTAAGTGCCAANTTTTTGTTAAGTGACCAAAAATGAGTTCCAACAGCGAATCTGTTGAATGTGAATTGGTAAACAAAGTACAAATTTTCAATTTGTCAAAGCTTTAGCGAATCATAGAGTGTCTTTTTAATAAATCGCCAATTGTACAAAAATTAAAAAAGCGAAAGAAAATATTGTAAAATCTTGTAAAAATCATACCTAATAATATTTGAAAGACTTGTTACATTAAAACAATTAAAAAGGAACATTAAAAAATAAGAAATTAATTAAAAAGAAGAGGAATAAGAAGGCAACAGTGAATAAAAAATTATTCTTAAAGACTGGAAAAAATATTGTTGGAGATTATAGATATTGAAGTGCAAAACCCAAGGTTCTATATAATACCCGAAGCTGTTAATACGGGATTAATTTCTAATTACATAAGAAAGCATAATTTATTGACAACAATGCGAATGCTCCACCTTTGTTAGTAGTACCACCTCGTCCTACTCCATCACAACCAAAAAAAAAGTAATTTCAACGAGAAAGAAATAGAGGAGACTGGGAAATTAAGAGCGACGCAGCTACAATCAAAGATTGGTTCTTCTCGAACAGTTAAGCTTACACAGATAAGGATAGAATGACAACAAATTTTGTTAAACAAGTCGTATCAAACTTCACTGGACATGTAGTGAAGATACACATTACGACAAGTTGTACACTAAACTGTGAATTAAATATTTATTGAAAATAAGTACATGACAATTAAAGTTATGGTTGTACAATTTTTATTTCTTTTATCCTCTGTAGTCCCCATTTACACAAAGTTGTGTTTCTATTTTCGGAATCGTTTTCTTCATCAAAAACCGCTTATTGATCACCATTAATGTATGTTTCTCGAAAGGAATGTCACCATTTAAATATTCGGATATATTGTGAAGGACGGCGCAACTAACAATGTTGGACGCAACTCTATTTAAATATATAGTTGACTATACATATACCAGAAAGCTTCTCTTTAGCTGGCCGAAGCATCTTTCAATAATAACCCGTTTCCTTGTGAAAAGTGTGTTTTTCTTCACATGTTTGGAGAATTCTATACGGCATCTATAACTAAGGTTTAATTCCGTAATTCGAATCATCTAATAAAACGAAATTTTACGCCATTTTCATTTAAGCATCTATTAAGTATGCAGTTTGGGTTGGTTATCATGAATTCATCATAGACCCTGGTCACTGAGCACATATCTAAGTACATTCTTTTTTTGTATAACACGTTGCTCGTACATATAAACTGCAGTAGGCAGCCTTTTCTGTTGCAGTATTCGTCTCCATGCTCGGATGTTTCGTAATTCTTTATATGTGCAATCTATAACGCCAATTGCACACGGAAATTGATATTTAACATTCCACTCCTGCTATGCTCCATGCATATTATTATTTGTAGCGAATTGTATCCAAAGATGTGACTTTTCCATGATTTTAGTTAATATCAATTTTACCGTATTACCGACTGTTGTTCGATGTACACCTTTATTCTTTCCAACTCCAATTTGAAAACCAGGATCGTTCGGCAAATGAAAAAATATTGACATTTCTCATTTTGCATTTAATGATCCTCCTCTGGTCTTTCCAGTACTTTCAAGAAAATGTTGTGCTAACCAATCAACATTAACTGTGGAAAATCTCTAGAATTTGTGATACTGACTATTGAGGCATTCATTTCGTTTTGGATAATATTTTCTATGTCTAATATTCATGAACTGAACCATTTTGAATATTTGTAAAAACATTATACTAATTCGGTGAGGCCTGAAGAGTAAAAATGATTTTATTACAGAAGTTGTTGTATTTATAACCAAAAAGTACACCCCCTTCCTAAAGAAAAGGTACGAAATAAATTCCAACTGAGGACATTCCTGCTATATTCTTAAAGTTATATAAGCTATTACCTAAATAGTTCATATCAAGACAAAGTACCATAAAGGTGGCGCCTAAGTAATAAGAGAGCCGGTGATCATACCATACTGTATTACGCAATTAAAATTACAAACTATTTTTTCTAAGCTGCATGACAGCAAGTTTAATAAATTATTAAGTGTTACCTAAAAGTTGAAGTAATTACTATATTTTATTCATACCCATTAAGGTTTTAACTGAAAAAGTAGAATATACCTACTATAAGCAAATACATAGTTTATTAAACTTATCAATTTAAACCAAAGCTTCTTATTATTCACGTAGACCCCAGTTTTTCCCATAAAATCGTAAGTAAAAGATCATACTACGCCTATGGCCTTCAGAATAATAACGCAGTAATCAAAGACTAACATGGCATGTCAAATTTACAAATGATAACAAATAAAAAAGAAAAAACAAATTGGTAATTGCAAAATGCAAGGAAAATATTTATCAAGTTGCGAAAAATATCTATCAGGTTACTGTTAAATGTATGCGAAGTATCAAACCATGAACACACAAAACTTTAAAAGCTCTAGATTCGTATATAGTCACGATAAAGCTTACGCTGAGGGAAGATTCTGAAAATCTGCATATGATCCGAACACACATGTGGACTTGCCATGTCTCCAGTAAAAAACATAATCAAGGGAGAGACACAAATGGGCTCCATGCAGATGAGGGCTTGCTTTATTGTTGAATTTATGGCTTGTATCTATCAAAAGTGGACATGGAAAGACTGATTAGGGTCTGGAAGTACCAAAACATATTAAAGAGCTTCAAAGTAAGGCTAGTTAATTGCTTAGTATTTCCAATATTGACATATAATCTAAAAAGGTGAATACTTAAACAAATAAAAAATGAAAGACTTGTCACCGAAATGTACTGCTACAAATAAACGATATGCACCCTTCCGCATGTCGCACAACTTCTTTGTTAGGTAGAGAGTGATGGACTCTCAAGCAAAATCCATCGACAACAACTGATGTTAAAGATTGGAATGTATGAGAGACTGAGGAAAAGTCTAACTTTCTAATTCCATTCGTCATTTTTGCTACATTGTTTGAGAAAACAAAAAAAACCGAAAATACATAAGAAATGTCAATGATTTCCACGAAGTTGTTTTATATTTCACATTTTCTGCTTCGAAATTGTAAAAATTCTGCTTTGAAATTGCCGAAAGCGCGTCATAAGTTTTCCTTTAGCGCTTTTATTATTTGGAGTGTATCGTGCGCCTGGGTTCGTAATAAATATCCCGTCGAATCTCGAACGTCTTTCCGCAAATGAAAAACACGGTGATAAAATGCGATCAAATCGATATAACGTATTTCTGAATTATAAATTATCGGTTTCGGGTTTCGGGGCGAAAGGGGTACCAAATATTGGGCTTTTAGGTAAATTACTTAGCCATGTGCGTGAGGGCGAGACGATTTCACGCAAGAAAAACCAGACGGATTTTCTTTGAAGAAAAATTCCGTTTTATATTTTGTTTTTCGGTAAACGAAATTTCTCGACAAATTGAAATACTACCTTTCACAAAAAGTTTTATTAAAAAAAGAAAGTTGTATTTGTCCCAAAAGGATAGCATCGAATTCTCGACTTGGAAGCCTAGCTGCGACAACGTAAATGTACCGAACAAATTGCTAGGAAACCGCCCCTTTTTCAGGTCAAGTTTATTCAAAAGTTGAATACGTGCCCCGCAATTTTCTATTAAATATTTATATCAATTGATGTCTAAACTTGGCTAAAGTTGAAAAAGACTTTTTTAATAACATTTGTCATTTTAGAAAATTGGGATTTTTACAGATTCTCAATTTCTACAAGACATTTTTAAATAAAAGTCAAGTTGTTTATTTATTCAGTATATTTAATCGAGGCCTCAAAGCAAATCTAGTATGCGAATCCGTAGTAAGTAGCTTAAGTTCGAAAAAACTCTGGAAGATAGAAGACACCAGTAGACAAGAACATCTAGAATAAGTATTGGAATAAATAACTAACATAAGGGGATTTCAGGTAAATGAGACCATTTGTTATCTCAAACTCAGAGAGGAGAACCAAGAACCGGTACCTTAACTGAATACTGATCTGTGAAATATCTCTTTAATACAATATTGGGATTAGTGACGACTAAAAGTGGATAAAATGGAATATTGAGTCTCAGCGCATCTTTATTTGAACAGGTTATAATCTGTTCAAATACAGATGCGCTAAGATGCTCTGTTCATATGCCCAGTTCTGTTGTTATGATATATTTTATCTGTATTTGAATAGGATACGAATGGAACGAACATCCTTCAAGGTAGTTAACCTTCGTATTTCTATGTCAAAATTTGGATTACTTCCTTCAAAAGAGAAAAATTTTCTGCTCAAAATGACCTCAGTCTTAAAAGACTCATTTCCGTATCAGCTTCAGAGGATATTTTATTTAGCCTACCGTTTGATATCAGCAGACCGTGGAATTCGACTAAAATATAAAACTGATACTCTGGATATTTTATAGGAACGTGTCCATAACATAGTTTATGTTTATTACGAAAATGAAATTTGTTGCAAAATCAATATCCAAATTCCTAAATAGAGTTAAAGCAATTCGAATTTTTCTGCATAGGAAGCCTAAATACATTTTTATGATCCGGTGACTAAACAGAAATCAATAGGAAACCAAACCAAAAAAAATCATGTTCAGAAACTGCTGGGTAATTTTTTGTCTTAAGATTCTTTAGATAGTTAGAGTGTCATCTTCATCGACTACTTGAAAAAGGGAATTAGAGAGAATTACTCGGCATTATTAACAAAGCTGCGAGTAAAAGTAATGAAAAAACAACGCGGAATAAAAGTCCAAAGGAATAAAAGTTTCGCAAGACATCGGACCAGTACACAAATCGTGCATTGATATGAGGAAACTTTCTGGTTTGGGGTATTAACTTGTTGAAACGCTATCTTAATTCACCTGATTTAGCTTCTTCGAGTTATCATATTTTTTTGAACTGAAGACAAATTTCTGATAACGAGACCGTTGGAAACATGCTTTGCAGAAAAGAGGAAACGTTCGTGGCAGGTTTAGAGACATTACACGCTCAACGTACAGAGTGTGATACATTGAGGAGAGCTTTCGCAGAAAATATTTATTTTTAATCCTAAAGACTTTCTCGTACTAACTGTTTGATTTTTGTTCTGGTAAATGCTCATTACACAAGGTTACCCAGTGTTATTCAGCAAAATTTTAAATTTAAGTTCTACTAATCAAGATAAACAAATTTAATTCTTCCATAAACTTTTCTTCAATTCTTCATCAATGTCGAAGTAAGAGAGAAAAATTGTAAATTTTACAATTTTCATTTTACAAGCTTCAAAAGATAGATAGCATTAATCATAAGCACTGTGTTTAGCATGCTTGGAGAAGGGATTTCATTGTATTTCGAAATATGCAATAAGCATTTCCCTATTCAGTCTGTTTCCTGAAAAATTTTTGGTTTAATTGTTTGAAAATATTTAAACGTAAATAACTCGAAATTGATCAAGAATTGAAGAAGAGTGTATAGAATTAAATGTGTTTATTTTGAATACTAGAATCTAACTTTTATATTTTGCTGGACAATATTGGGTTACCCTGTAGAATAGTATAGAGCAGGGATGAGCAACCTGCGGCCCGTCAATAATTGAAGAAAATGTTATTTATTTTTTCAACTTTGACACCCTGTAGCTCCGTTATTAACAAGTTATGAGTAAATCAAGATTAGTAAAATCGACTTATTTTTTATACTCTGAATGGTAGAACATTCCAACATGAATTCTAAAACACTCTATGCATATATGCGGCCCTCAAAAAAAAAAATTTTGACGTTTGTAATTAGCCCATTATCAAAAAAGGGGGTGTTGAAAAAGAAACCCGTTTGGAATTGGCTATGATATCAAAAACATATGGCTTACAATTAGACTAATTCGATACTATCTGTTTACATTTTCAGTGACATGTATCATAATGTATATTTTTATTTAACCTTAGAACACTAACTTTAAATTACAATTCCGCAGATACTAACCATTAAATTCATAAAATTTACGAATGGTTCTAGGGTTAAAAAGATGCATAATATTAATTTTTTTCTGCAATGCTCTCTTAATATCTACTACACCGTTTCGAAAGGAAGAGTAAAATAAAAGTCTAACTTACATAGGGAAAAGTAATGGGCAAAAGAATAAACCCATATTCCGTCAACCTTTTAACCGTTACGGAAATAACTTTCGATAATAAATGCCTTTTGTTCGAAAGTGAATCTCATGGTAAAAAGCAATAAAAACCGCTATGAAAATTAGCACTACAAGTATATAAAATTGCGGGAAAATTCGAAATAAGACATTTAAGTGTCAATATAACCTCAAAAATGGAAAAACGACAGTTGGGTTTGACGTTTGTCATTGATGCTACGTTTATTTGAATTAATCTAGGCCATACGTTTTCACTATTATAGCCAACTCCAAACGGGTTTCTTTTTGAACGCCATTTATAAATGAATGAAAAGCATATTTTCAGGTCAGCAACAGCTTTTTTAAGATAACTCACAATCATAGGCACATTCTCTTTTGGAGTGTTCATGTGCTCTCTTCGTTTTCATCTTCAATTTTGATAAATTTGGTGAGAAGTTGTTGATTAAAAATTAATCCTAGTTTCTAGGCAAAGTTATTTTATTTTTTCTACAGGCGGTTGTAAAACTTTATTTTACACATCGCAAACGGTGTCAAAAGTGCTTCTTTATAGCTCTAAGGCTAATAACAGTGCGTAAAGTAAGTACTTTACGCACTGTCATTCACTTTGCGAAAACTTTGTCAAAAAAACGATATTTAATAATTACTATTCCCGATACAAAAATCTATACCCTAAAATTTGACAATTTCACTAATTTACAATTACTATTAGCATTAATAACAATAATTTTAATAAATAATTACCTTGCAAAATGTTNAAAAAAAAAAAATGATAACAATAAATTTAATGGAAGAGATTATATAGATTTACATTAAAATACTGTTGATCGTGTTGTGGCAATTGTAATTAAACCAAAAATGTTTGGCAGAAGATCCCCAAAATTTCTCATACTTGAAGAAAAAAATTAGATAAATTGAAAGCTGCGACATCGATTTTTAAGATGTTTTGAGTCATAGTGAAAATGCGGTGCTAATGTTCCTAAATAAGCTATTGCGGATTGTGAGTTTCATGATTAAGTCCATTCCCATCACAATTAAATTCCCTGAGACACTTAGCAGCCTTTTTAGGTTTATTTTCTTTAAAAGCTTGAATGTATCTCAAAATATACATTGTAACTCTCCTAACACACATTTGATAACTTAAAACCGTCTTGTGTAGGATTACTTTATACCACTTTGCCTCTTGCAATAAATTTCCAGAATAAATTCATTGTGTTTGAAACCTGTACGAATTTTGAGCGATTACCAGAAAAACGACATGCAGGAATTTCATCGACTATCACGAGTAAATTCCCAAACACGAAACGCTTAAATGTAAACGTAATTGAATTTTTTTTATCCAAAACTGGGAAATCGGGTCGGGAAAAGCCCGTACAGGAAGAGATTACAAAGTGCACATAATAGCCGGCCCAAATTAGAATAAATCCTTTGCTGAAAAACTTTAATTAAGCATGACCGCAAACACTACACACTAATCACTGGGGCTTTGAATAATATCCAAGCCAGACCATGGTCGCGTTCAGTTTACGCTCGGTGTACTTTTAAATTATCCTCGAAATAATATGATATCTATCTAAAACGAGCTCCAGAATCGGTTTAAATTAATTATAAATGTGCTTTTCACTTTTTAATACGCTGTTTAAGCAAGCCTTGTCCACGTACAAATGAAATGTACATGAGTAAAATGTAAAAATTACATCTGGGCTAAAATAATACATGTTTTGTGCACCAGAAAATTAGAGCAACTTTAAATTTTGTTTTTTTTAATTAAAACTTTCATTCGTGCGATTTTTTTTAAATAAGTTTGTACAAATTTAAACTAAAATTTATTCATAATTGCTGTTTAACATGAATTCATATGAAGTAAGTTATTTTAAACAAACTCACCTACCACCTCATTACATTTTGATCATTTTCGTTTCTTGTTATGTCCATTACGCGAGCTTCAATCAACTCGTGGCAACTGAACTATTAAGAACATCATGTCCGATTTGCCAGATCCAGAGTTAAGGCAATAGTTTCCTTAATTGATGCAGAATTCCTGGACATGCATCATGTGCAAATAACGCTCAATAAATTTGTGATAGGAAAACATTGATTGAAAAATATCGTTATTTTCAGATAATTTACAGATGTTAGATGGACTCTTCGATCTTAACCAACCTAATTTACCTTACCTAACACAGTACAACAATTCTAAGTCTTTCAGATCTTGATTATTCTGAAACACTTTCAGTTTGATTGTAAACGAGACAGTACACTTTGAAAAGTTCACCGTCATCTATTTGTCGAGTCCCAGCTTCAATCCTATTTACGACAAGAAATATTCTAAATTGGTATCTTGTACTGCTTTTGGTTTATTTTCAAAGTTTTTGGTACTTCAAAAGTCCTAACGTGCCACTCGAAAACGTACATTTATTGTTTAAAATGTAGTAAATAATTATGTTTATTCGATTGGCGCGATAATTATTGTTGTAACAGTTAACGAAGTGACTATCGTGTTTGTGTTATTATTAGTCGAACGGGGGAATTAACACGTAGCTAAATAATGATGAAAACGTTCCATTCGTTTGTTTCTGTGTTGTGTATATTTTATTTGCATTTCGTTGAATTTCCTCCCACCATTTTTAACTTAATATTCGAAAGGTTCATTATAATAATATTAAACGAACGAATAAATTGAGAACAATTCTAAGATTTATTCATTTCGCTTCATGCTTTTACAAGCCCTTCCTCAATTAAACTGAAAAACAAAGCTTTCTCCTAAGAGAGAAAACAAATAGAAATACATTGTTTTCAAAGAAAAAAATTCAATACAGGTATAATTTGCAGGGAAAAAATGTTGCAACCATTTAGTTTCATTTCAAATTGAATATACTGATGAGGAACGGGTATGAAACTAATGATCCAGTTCGTGAAGAAGAAAATGTTACTATTCGTATGCAGCTTTTGATGGGAGTGAAAATCGTCGAATTGATGACCCACTAGGGAAAACTACATAAGTACATAGCATAGTTGGATAATTAAGTTACTCAAAAATACTACTGCTTCTTATTACAAGCGCTTTGGAAGCTGAGTTGTAATATGAATTTTTTCCGTTTTTCCTCACTCAAGCTTAAGCTGTGCACCATCTTAAACTCTATAAGCGTGATTAACATTCATTTTAACATAAAATTCCTAATCTTTTCGATGAAAACTGATTGTTGTTATGGCTTCTCCAAATACATTCTCTAAATACAAGATGGAGATATTCTTGGATCACTCTATAGATCATAGAAAAAAGGTAATTTTACGCGTTCTGTTAGTACATATATTTCCATTACCATATCCTGTACAAAATTATTTTCTAAGCCATTGAAATTCATATTTGGACACGAGCAATATATCAAACCCCAGCCCGAGTGCTTTTATAGTTTTAAAGAAGAATTATGTCAAGTATTAGAAATTTAAATATCGGTTTAACATAAAAGACATGCTTCTGCCGACGACCGACATTCTCAACATATTTCATTCCTCCGCATAAAAATTATGGTCTCACAATATCACTCAAAATCAAAATTTTCCCTGGTTTAATAACGAAAATAAAGGAAAAACTAGTCTTTGTTAGGCTATTTTTGCAAGTTTAACAATACTGGGCTCATTGTAACTATTGTTTGAGGTGACTTTTTTGTGCTCTCTTCCTGCTACTGCACGATCCGGCCGCTTTTTCCCGTTTTTTTTTTTTAGGACGCATTGACCCTAATTTTAGTGGGGTATCTGAGCTGTGCCACAGGGTTGGTTTTTAAAGATTTACGTTTCACAAAGTTCTTTTACAAATAGAGTTTTATATAAACGGTAATACAGTTTGGTTTCATGCGAGTTTATTCTTCTTCTTTTTCTTTATTCGCAAAAGAAAAATCTAGTTAGTCTCGTTCAGATAATATAATAGTTGACTTTGAAATAGAATGAAAGTATATTTTTCCTGTTGCACGAACTCTAATCATAAAAGAACAAATTCTAGTACAAGTAATGCTAAACATAATGATAGACAAAGGGATAGCTTTTAAGTTCAACCGTGCAATTCTTGATGACAGTAAAACCGCTTTTTCGTATTTTTTATCTCTTTCGTCTAGTGTTGTCTAGTGTTTTAAATTAAAGTAATAGACTATGGGTCTTATCTTAGACCATAAATAATGGTGCAATTTGAAACTTTCAGAATCGAACCCAAATTTACATTATTTTAATTAGAACATGCATTACAACTGGCCCTAAGTCAAACGCATATATCAGATGTTCGATTAATGTGTGTTTTGTGCAGTAACATTCTCACCCAGTGCAATATTATTTTGCTATTGAGGACTAAAGTAACGATTTGCATAAAGTTTTTACGATTGCTAACCACAGATGTTCAAAAGATCTTCAAAAAACGTCTATAAAAACCATGAATATTTGATTTCCTTTATAATACAATGCGAAATTGGATTAATGCAACTTTATTACTTCAAATAGAATATCCTCGTTGTTGGCTACATTGCGGAACTGAGTGAACATAAAACTCAAAAGTCTCTTTCGAATCAGCGTATCGAGCTGTACTGAACTTATTTAATATCGAAAAAAGAGATAAAAATTTCGACGGATCTGAAATATTTGAAGTTTTTTGAAATATTCCAATCTTCAAAATTGTTTTTTTTTTTGGAAAATCAAATAACATACAAAGCTACGGTTTGTGATATTCAAATTAAAATCAATTAAAACTTCTTCGAGAAAGCACAGTTTTATTCAAATAAAAAATTGTTAAATTCTTGTCATTTTTTCTGAAGCAATAGATACGTCCATAAAAGCCACGAAAGTTGCATCTTACACATTCCTTATCGCATATCCTGGACAGATAAATTAACAATTTCCTATGCTTTCTTGGCAATTTTCCAGCATGAGATTTTTCAACATCTATTTGTTAGTTACTAAGAAAGTTCCCAATTTCGTTCTCAAGTTTTTACAATTGGATTTAGAACGGGACCTCAATCCGGCCTGTAAGCTGTTGTTCTTGTTTTGATTCATTATCTTAATGTTTACGCGTTGGAACAAGATTTAAAAAATGATTTCAATTCGAACAGTTTCAGGTAAATAAGGAGTATCGCGCATATTAATGACAATGTTGTTGCAAATCTAGGATTTTCTTCAAATAGCTTCACACAACAATTTATATTTTATTATTTTCAAGGTAAAAATAGATTTTAAATAAAATTTTTATTGTGAAGGTTATGCCATAGTCGTGTTTGGCTTTTTCATTAAGCGTCGAGTGACCTGAAAATGGAGGAACCGCAGGGAAGGTATGCATTACAATAAGAAAATGACCTTAACCGTAGCCCATAAATTCCGAAATTCTGTAAAATTTTCTCAGGTGGAACATTGTTGCTCGTAAATTGTGGGATAAAGAAACCGATGAACAAATAAAATTGCGAAACCGCTCTACCTCCTTCTCCAAGCCTCGAAAGTTCGGATCTCGCGGTTTCGTTTCGTCCTCCCCCACTTGGAACGGATTAAAATTATTTTATTGTCGATTTCGACGTTTATTTATTTCCAGTTAAAGTTTTTTCTTCCATTTCCATTTACAGCACGTGTGCAATTCGTGTTTTTCGTCTAGCTCGTAATTCTTTTACTTTTACAAAGCTGACAAATGGACACAGGAAGAAAGCCCAGTTTGATGTTCGGCGTACTGACGTCCATTATTCTGAAATGCCTTTTTCACTCATTTCCTTTAGTTATTTTTCATGGAAAAAGTTAAATTTTTCTTTTCGATCAGTTTAATCAACAAATAATTATTTTTGCATTTCATCGGTTTATTCTCTCGTTTCGAAACTCCATTCTGTAGGGTTATAGTATTGCAAGCAATTTTGTCAAAAACAGGAAATTGCCAGATTTCAAATAAACAGATCGAGATGGACAAAAAATTCAGACAAATAAACCGATTCAACTCGCGCAGATCCAATCTGTATTAACTTGCCATCAATCTAATTTTTGTTTAATCTGCATATTTTGGTCTAGACTCTTCTAATATCCCAATATTTTATACAGATAACAAACAGATTGAATAGACAAGAAAGGAACACGCAAAACCAACATTATTCTAAAGGCAATTTTATTAACGATAACTTTGAATCTAAAATAAGCCGAAGCAATTTAAGAATTTATGCAAGCAAAATTCGTTTTTCTCTGAATTTAAACAAATTCAGTAGTCGGAAAAATCAAGGGTATGTTTCTAATCGAATTGTAGCGGTTTCAAATAAAACTCTGTTCCGGAAAATACCAAGGCAGCGTTCCAAATACAATTTGCTTTCTTCTTGAATGGTAAATCGGAAAATGTGTGCGGTGAAATTGGACAATTCTCAGATAAGACATAAATAAGCATTGCTATTGAGGTCTTTATTGACTAGTTTCTTTCTTTTTCTAATATTTTATTGAAATATGCATATCCGCAATAGTTACTCTGAACTAATGATTGAAGATCCGGAAGGTGTCATTGATGAAATCAGAAGGGAATTGGCCCGCGTGAACTGCTTCGACTTAGACAAACGATTTATTCCAATAGGTATTGTCAAGAATTAATGCGATTGAACAAAGAGGAAAGTGGTGAATTTTCTTTGTTATAGCAGTTACTCTTGAGGACCCTGTATAATATTTCTAGATCATTATTAGAATTAGAGATATGGAGCGTCTTGGGCCCATGAAATAAAACATCACAACGACTAACAATTGGGAATGTTCTTGGAACAATTGGAATTCGAAACAAAGTTGGAGCATAACCGTAAAAATCTAGTGCACTGTCAAAATGGGGTCCGTTACAAACTTTCAACTATTCCAAGCCGAGACCGGGCTCAAGCTGAAGTTGTAAAAATTCAACTTATATTTACCTCGGGGGTAGATCCATTTAAAAATTTACATATATCAAGTTCCCCGTTCGTAAAAATATCAATTGGTCCTTTATCGTTTTCTTAAAACCTTTGAATGGAAACGTTCTCCACCTTTTCCTACCCCCTTCCGGGTCCATTGTCATTTTTCTGTCATAGTGGAAAAACAAGAAAGTGCTGCTTGTGAAAATGATAAATAACTGGGCGTCCTATCGGTCCATTTGCATCATACGTCATGGAGATTATCTTTTCTCTGGATGTTTTACACGAGGGAAACGTGTCAGATGACAGAAGGCTGATAAAAGAATAGGGGAATGTTATTCGTGCTATTCGCACATTATATTTTCCCTTTTTAGGAATTTAAAGCTTCATCGCAATGGAAATTAAGAAACTCCTCGTGGTCCTATAAAACATAATGGGTGATTCATAAATTAAATAGTTACTGGAAAGTTTCCAAATGTTGAAAAGTGCATATAGAAAATATACAACTTTTATAAATCATCCTGTATAGTGGTAGATTTTTTCGTAAGTTCGGCCTAAGCTCCTGTTAATAACATGGAATGTTAAGATTGTAAAGATAAATGCGTACTGAAATTGTATGATGGCTAATGTAACTATTGCGTGCCTGTTTAATCTAAAATCTTCGTTTATCGCGTAAAATCGAGTAAAAACTTGAGTTAACTATGTCACTTTAAAAGAAATTTATTTACGAAATTAATTAATTTACTGAAAAAATCTTTCATTCAGTATGTATTTTGGGTCTTTCTCAGTACCGAGAACCATGCTCAATACTAAATTTAAAATGGCTAGAAATTGAAATTCTGAAGCTACCAACTACATAAGATGACTAGATACACAATTTGCCAACCATCAAAAATTTAAACTAAAATTAGCGTGGTTATTGTTTGGAAATGTCACACGAAAAGCAAACAACTGAAAATTTTCAGTTATAATGGCGTTTTTCTCCAGAACTGTTTTGAATAGGTTGTTCAAATAATGAAAGTAAAGTGCCTGAAGAACATTAATAAATTAAAGAAAAAAAATAAAGTGATGATCAACATGATGCAAACGTGGTCAAAATGATACATGTACATGGGATCCAGGGATATTGTATAGTGAATGATACGTTTAAGTACCTCTGTATTTTTAAAAATCCAATTGTCATAGATTTTGTGTGACATCTGTAAAAGCTGGCGTGAACATGCACTAGTAATTCAATTCATTCAAAAGTAACTGCTACAGTTTAATACAAATACTTAGACTTGTAAAACGTGACATTAAAAATTTTTATCTATAAACTGTCTAAAATATACCCTGTATATTTCATAAATGAAAAAATTAAGAGGTGTTTTCATGAAACACCCCTTTTGTTCCTAAAATTACAAATGAATGGCCTTTTCTTCGAGGAAACATTTCCGAACCCTCCCCATAGTATTTTTTTGTAGCATTTTTTCCTCGGAACAACTCTTTGTCATCAATCAAGATTTATTATATCCACCTACAAGATCAGCTTCTCAAAGCTTAATCTATCATTATTCGCGTTCATTAATTCACTTTTTTGCAGCACTATCTCAAAAACAATTTTATTTTTTCCAAACTCCTTGAAGAAACGCACGAGGTCCCAATAAAGTGACAAAATATGTGTGCCGTCGTATAAATCATTCTCTTGCTTAACGCCGCTGAGAAAATATTAGTTCAACGTCGAGTTGATCTAAAGACTTCCTAGCTGGTAGTGCTAAGAAGAAGAACAAGCACGTTATAAGTTTTACTTATCTAGACTGAGGAGACGTTAGCTAACGAGGCATTTCGTGTTCCTGTGCCTGCCGAGGCCGTGTCTCAATTTCGCGCCTGTCAAATCCCGGAAATAAACAACGACAAGCGAGAAAAGTTGCCCCAGGAGGTCGCACCTCGACGATGATGACGACAACGCAGCCAGCTGGAGAAAAAGGAGATGCTTTCCCCTGCCGCAAATAGAACTTCTCCATTTTATTTTTTGTTTTTTTTCCATTCCCAAGAATCTGGTTTGATCCTTTAGAGATGTTACTACGACAATTTTTTATTTTGGGCCTGTCTATATTGTTCACGAACTTCTTATATTCATTAAGGAAGTCCCGACAAATGTCGTCTAGATAGAAACTACTGTAAATCATATCAAATGGGAAAAATGGTATGGTATGGCAAAAACGAATTTTCTCAAAGGGGCTTAACTGAAATTAATTAAAACATACTTCGAAGCTATAAGATAAACTCTACTTTGAGAAAACCTCCATAAAAATCTAATGAAGTAAGTTATTGAAGGTTTAAACATTTTCCCAATTTAGGACGAGACTATTTTTTCAGTTATGAATTTAATTGGCAACACTCATTTTTCATAGAGAATTGAAAACAAAATTAAGATATACTTTTTAATTATATCTTCAGGGAATATACAGAGTATCAAATTAAAAATTCATTTTCGCTTAGTACATTCTCTTATCAAGGGTTAGTTCAGATCCCAAGCGAAATTGGGTTCAAATGGTAAGTCATTTATTATGTAAACCAACAATAAAAAGAATCCGTTTTTTTCAAATTTTCTCGTAACATTCCATACTTCAACTTCCAGACACGAAGACCATAGATGCAAAGTTAACCAGCTTGGCTTCTAAATAATTTCTAAGAAAAACGGAGAAATTGTAACATTCTTCTGCAAAACATAGTCAATTATTAAATCAAGGTTCTGTGTACAAATTCGTTAAGATCAAAAATCATTAAAAGTAAACTTGCAATCGAACATTCAAAGGAAATGGCCTCTTTTTTCCTTTGAACTTTTCATTACAGACCTGGAATGTACTCTTCTATAGGTTCCCTGAATAATTTCTTAGGGAAAACTCCAAAGTTCTTGTCTATCAAATCGGGAGAAGCGTAACAGGAGCGACGGCAAAAACAAATTTTCCCAAAGGATCGTCAAGACGACTTACAGAAGATGTTCGACTTGTTTTAGCAGAAAAATTCGTTCGGTTCCGCTTCAAGATTGTCAGTCCACTTAGACACGAAAAGAAGAAAAAAAAAGAATAAAAGGTGCAAGAGCAGGATATTATCTGATAATTATTAAACTCTATTTTATAGGTTTTTGTCTGTCACGTTATTCAGAACGGGAATGTGCAAGAACACTTTAGATATCCGGTCACGAAAACGTGTGCACTACAATGGGAAAATTATGTATACTTTACCGAAGAACACCTTCAAGCTTTTCACACTTGGAAAGCTAATATGGTCCGAGATTTACTGGCCCTAGTCATGGAGAATGTAAAAGTTGTACTAAAAGAAGGCAAGACCTTCTCTTTTATTATTAAACTAAAGTCTTAGAATCCTTAAGTTTTTCTTACCACCTTTTAAAGGTAATTTAGTAGTGTTTGGAAAAATTTTATTACACTTCAAAAAAACCTTGAAACACGCCTGCCGACAATAAGGTAAAAACCTATTATGTACAAGATTTATGATAATATCCTGTAAATTATTCCCGTAAGGCAATTTAATATACATACAGGCCAATCGAAAAATCATTTTTTTTAATTAACCGTTCATTTTCTTTCGGGGTATTGCAAGGCACAAAGCAGCCATACAAAAACTATATGTCCATCCAGGCGGAACAAGTATCAAAAACCCCTTATTCATCGTTATGCAATTTTATGTATGTATATACGTGCATCCAGACGAGAAGAGAGACGGAACTCGATTGTAGATTTTTATCGCGGATTTCGTAATTTCATTTGCTTAGTTATCATTTCTTTTCGTACATTTGAACAGTAAAAACATATAAAATCCGTACGAAATAAAAGTCAATTGTAGGAATACAAAACAACGAAACGCACTGACTGAGAAGTTTAGATACTACAAGTTGTAATTGTTACACTGGCCAACGGAATTTCTTTTTGAAATCTTCCACATGAAAATCTGACTTTAAACCGATTATTTCTTGGCTGAAGTTAAATTTGTAGGTAATTTTTCAAACAGGGATGTATATAATAAAATTGTCCCTGTTTGAAATAAGTATCTACTTAATTCGAAAACAAAGTTAGGTATTTTGTTTTAATTGGTTCCGTACTTTTAGGATAAATTTATATGAAAATGGATCGTTTGCCATCTCGGCATCTCCTGGAACATAATTGGTAACTTTATGCAACTTAGTTGGTTGTTTCCAGAAAATAATGGTCTCAAAAGTGCCAATCAACCAAGTAAAATCTTCTTTAACTAAAACACACTTAATCTTATTTAATGACTTTCGCACAAACCTGATTTAAGCCCTATAGGAATTAAAGAGTTAAAATAGACTATTCTAAGTTGGAAATGTCTGTTAATTTTTTATGACATAATGCCGTTTAACGTGCCTTGAGGTGAAGAACTTTTAAATCAATATCAATTTCAAAAAGTTCTTAAACGTTTCAAAAACCTTGTTACAATTTAAATTGTGTGCACTTAGGAGAAACCACTGGATTCATACCAAGTACGTAATGCTTGTAATTGTATATCTATATGTATAATTGTAAATATAATATGTAATCAATCTTCTAACATTGACTAAATATTAATTTTAGAACTTTGCAATACTATTTAGTAGAAATCCACAGCAATATCTCATATCATAAAAGCTAAAACTTTGCAAAATTATGCGTTTTAATTAAAATCATCCACTACATAGTTTCGTTTCGAGGCTTCCACAGACACAAACGCAAATCTGTAATCCAATTTGGATATTTTAAAGGGAATTCTAACATTTTTTGTGGTTTTTCAGGATGGGTTAGTTTTTTACTAATTACTGCAACGTCTACCATCGTAAGAATTTTTAATGTCCTGCTCGCAGTTTCATTACACCATAAACTGGAGATACTAAAGACATACTCAGCCATAATCCATGATTAACTAGTTAATGTAAAAATTTAACTGAAGTTTGTAGTTAGTTTTCATAGAAAAGTGGCATGCTTCCTGATTCCAAGCAGCACGTGGACCGTGGCATGCGATTTTAATGTGAAATCCTATTTAAAGTTCTGTTGTTGGTTAAGTTATATGTATTTGCCGAAAATGCTGGGGATTAGGAATTGCATAGTACTAAAGCTCCTTGAAAAAGTTGCAATATATATCGGTTAAATTTTTTTAATAAAAGTAAATTGCAGATGTACTTAAGCTGCACGAAAACCGCTTTTTTGCACTCGAAGAAAATCTAAAAGCTCTTAAAGAAAACTGCTGCCTCGTACAATGATTGATGCGCGCCGCATAACCGAACGTTTAATATTAAGGCATATCTTTCTTTCTCTCCTTTACTTTCGAGAAAAGTGCGATAGGAGAAAGACGAAAATGTTTCTTTTTCACATGTTTTTTCTCGTTATCTTTTAAGGGGTATCGAGAAATATATTAAAAGCTGGTAACAATTTATGTATTGTTACCTGTCAGCGACGCTCTTGACTTAATCTGGATTTTTCTTTTGACCCTGTTTTGGGGCTTGTGTAAACTCTGTCGAGGCAAAACACGTGTGACAAATAGAGGGAAAAATTCATATTTACCATAGAAATTTAAAAATTCTGAAATAGAACTCAATCAACGACGAACGATGTCAGGTTGAAAACTTTCTCTGATGAACTGGAAATTAAATATTCCAACTTTATCCAGATAGCAATTATAGAGTTCTGGAAAACTTTCAAAAACTGCAACGAAACTAATAAACCTTAATGCCAGTGAAAATCCAGAAACCAGTTTCCAAGAAACAAAAAAAAGATATGAAGCCACAACATAGACCTTTTAGACTTGGAAGTTCCACCATATTATACATGCCTTAAACTTGGCACTGTCCAACTGGAGCACTCTATGACCGAGAAGTGTAAACTTCGGCTCCCTTTTGGACAGCGTAGCACAAGTTTTAACCAATGTTTTATTACTTTATGATTGAAACGTTGACACTATAGTTAGTATTGTTTTAATTAGACGTTCCACGAAAATTCCATTTTCCAGTAAATTCTATTCCATTCCGCTCAGATAATCAGAAATATTAATATTAAGTAACTCAAATTATATTTAAAGTTACGGTTAAGCGTCCCTTTTGCATACTTTTCGAAATGATCAACTCGGAAGAGAACCGTCTGGGCGAGCCGGCTTAGGCCCAATTTAATTAAGGCGCATAATTTTCAAAAAGTCTTTCGAAATAACTGAAATATTTCATATTTTTCGACTACGAACGAGTTCAAAATAAAATTCTTCAAAAAAAATGTTTACAATTCACTGAAAAATTCATTTAAAAGAAGAAAGCAATTTTAGAAAAATCAGACAAATAAAAACACTTTACCAAAAAATCCTTTAATGGTAACAGTCACATTCTCCCATAAGTATATCCATTAAATCACAAAAACCACACAAACTGCAAAAGTAACAACTGACCACTGAAAATTAATATCAAACACAAACAAAAACCATAATAAGAAAATCTAACTAAGTACAATTATATATCACCGTATAGAACAGTCCAAAAAACTAGTATTAATACCGCAAGACAAAATTAGAGAGAACCACCTTAAAAATAGCGCACCCGGTACACCACGCGCTAAAGTCCGATTTCGCCAACGGAAAAAAAGGAGGCCGTAACAACGTGGATCGAAGTTGAAGTAACACTACGCCAAGGGTGGCTGGATCTGGGAAAACTGTCCCCACCACTCGCTCTCCAGACGATAGGGGTGGCTCTGCGGATGGTGGCGGAGCGAGACGTGCTACGGAGTGGAGGAATATTCCCCTTCAATGCCCGAAGACTGGGGGGATTGCATATAGTGTATAAAAAGGTAGGTAAGTGCATCCAGAGGATATACAAGTAGGAAAAAGGCGTTTACGATGTGGAAATTAATTTTTTCTATGGCCTTAACAAGATAATACGGTTTTCATACAGAGAGGAAAGTTTCTTCTCTTCTCTTCTCTTGAATGTGAATTGGCAATTTTTATATTTTTAATATTTTAGAAGGATCCATGGAATAGTAATATTTGTTATCGATACATATAGTAATATATGTATAGATAAAAATTTGTTTTCAAATTTTGGCCATCTTTTTGGATATCCCGTTATATGCCGGAGTAGAATATTGTGTCCTTCTTAAAGGATAACATATTTAAAATCGTGAGAATGTAGTTTCAGCAACATCTTTTCTGATTTCACTGGTCATCAGTAATTCCATTCTCTTGGGTACTTATTAATTTATGAATAATTTTCTAGGAAATATTGTACCAATCACTAAAATTACTTTGAATATTCAATTGCCTCTAAGAGGAGATTGCCAATATTCATTTTTCTTTTTTTTTAAGAATTATTCATGATTTTAAAATTCAATACGATAATGCATCAAAATATGTATAATACAATAATAAAGCAAGCATCATATCCACTTAAGTTATGTTTTTGGGCCAAATTTTTTGATTGCTTCCATAATGTTCACCTTTATGATGAAAGAAAAGGCAAATTTATTATTAAAATCCATATACAAGGAACATAATATTATAACAATCTAAAATATGTGGCGTGAAAATTTCGAAAGGCTACCAAAACCGAATCGAGCACAAAAAAATCGCATAAATCATCCGACTTTTGATGTATTACGACAGAAGCCGCTTACTGTGAAAGATTAACTTGTGAAATTTATATATAATTCATCATTTCGATTTATACCTATTCCAAAACGTATATAACATACACACAAACAGTTTTATACAATCCAGTTCGTCCGTAACAACCACAAGTCAAAAAAAAAACTTTTCCAAAGTAAATTAACATACAGAGAGGGCGAGAAGTATTGTATTCTTGAAATGGGTGTAGTCATTTTATATCGACAATGAAATGTCTGTGATCGCAACTGCTGATTGCATCATTGATATGTTTCACAGTGATTTTTGTCAAGTTTAGGAGCTGTCCGTAGTTCTTTATATCTTATGATTACATTGACAACCAATATTTGGTTTCGGAATACAATATTGTTGATGATATTAAAAATTTATTTTTATATTTTCAAATATGAATTGGCAAAATGCCATCTTCCTTTGTGTTAATATTTGAAGGACTCATCCCATGCTTAAAAACATTTCACTTTACAACAATCACATGTTGGCGCACTCAGTCATACTTAAATTTTTCCGCATTTAAATAAATATTATTCGCTAAATTTTCAATTTGGTATTTTCTAATTTTTCAATTTAAGTACTACAGAAAATCCCAACTGAATCGAAATATAGTAATGGTGAATGAGTATTTAAAAAATATGAAATGTAATCCAATGTATCACAATTTAAAACGTTCGCCGCCACGCTATAAAAACAAATCAGGCCTCCTGAGCCACTTAAAAAAGTTTAGCTGGGACACACTAGTGGTGTGGGCCACAAACGGTGTGTCTCAAGGCGGCGAACGTGTTAAATCGTATTCTTCGAATTATGATATAGGAATATTGTATTGTTGAAAGTACTATTCGTTGCTTAATTGAAGTTTTCTGAAATGATTTTCCTAAGAAATTATACAGGGTGTCCCGTGATATATGAACCATAGTTTCAAGGTGTGTTTCGAAGCCAATTTTAAGTAGAAAACGTCTAATGAACATGTGTCCTAAACTCAATCATAACCGAGTTACAAGAATTTCAAATATTGAGGTTCGTAATTATTTATTGTTTGCTACAACAGTGAACTACACTTTTAAATCTAACTAAATATTGATTAAATCATAGTTAATAATAAAATAAAACACAATTCTCAAGAAATATTTTATATTATTATTATATTTTATATTTTATATTAATATTATTTTTTTTTAATGTTGCAATTACACAAAATGTCCACCCAATTCCTACACACAAGTTTGGGCTCTCCTCAAAATGGAAGACGTACCGCTTATAATGGTTTTTGTATCAGCACAAATATTTTCAGCTCATCCATAATCTTTGCAGCTGAAAATATTTGTGCTGATACAAAAACCATTAGAAGCGGTACATCTTCTATTTTGAGGAGAGCTCAAACTTGTGTGTAGGAATTGGGTGTTCATTTTGAGTAATTGCGACATTAAAAAAAAATATTTCTTGAGAATTGTGTTTTATTTTATTATTAACTATGGTTTAATCAATATTTAGTTAGATTTAAAAGTGTAGTTCACCGTTACAGCAAACAATAAATAATCACGAACCTTAATATTTGAAATTTTTGTAACTCGGTTATGATTGAGTTTAGGACACATATTCATTAGACGTTTTCTACTTGAAATTGGCTTAGCAACACACCCTGAAGCTATGGTTTATATATCACGGGACACCCTGTATAAGGGAAGGATAGGTAAGCTAACAAAGCAAGTAAGATAACGAATTGTCAATTTTTGGAGACAGGTGGTAGACAGTATTACGTCTCTCACACATATCGTCTATTGATAGGTCCTCTTATTGTACAATATTTGGTCATTGATATTTGTCATATTTCTATAAAGTTATGGCGTCATAACGTATTTTTAGAAGTATTGTTACAAGACTGGTGGTACGTTCAATGAAGTTTCCATTGCTTGTGACAGCATGATTTTCCTTAAAATAAGCTTTTGCTGTAACGTTATTATATATATTATTATATTTATGCAGCCTATGGAGTTTCCTTTAAATCAATGTTCAGTTTTATTTACTGCAAAATTTCTTTGAAATTAGTCATAGCGGGTAAGTTGACGATATTGCCAAGCGAACAAAATAACGAGTTAGTCAACTTACCCGACCTGTTTCTAATTGACTGAATTTCCGTATAGTTTTTAATGAAGCATCAAGGGCAAAATTTATAAACGAAAGACTGATCGTCAGAGATGGTCAAAGGAAGCAATGACAGCGACGCGAAAGGAAGTAGAAATGGGAGCGTCGACGAATACTGCGTCCCAAAAAGATCATCTATCTGAGGCAACTTTGCAACATTATGCTAGGAAATATTCTGAAGAGAATCTACCAATTAGTGCCAGAAGATTCAGGTTTACATTCACTGATGAGCAATTGGAAAACCTTTACATTGACATATTGATGATTCCTTAGCAGTTTAACATCCAAGTTAATAAGGCTGGCAAATATTTCATTCAAATTTTTATGAGAAAATTTAATCTTTTTTTGAGAAAGCTAGAAGCTACTTTGGCGATAAAGTTAGCTGTACGCAACAGAACAAATGCGCAATCGCTCGTTAAGTTATATCAATAAATTATGACCAGATAAAGTTTTATTATTAATTTGTTAATAAAATTCAACGTTCAACAAACTATTTCGAGTGCGTCATCTTACCCACATAGTGAAGACATCTTACCCGCATGTGGAGTAAGTTGACGTAATTGACATAAAAATTGAAAAACACTAAATAAATCTTCATTCACAATCAGTAATTTACAATTACAATTAGAACGTCAAATTAATATTTGACGTAAAACATTATGATTTTACGTCAACTATTAGTTTCACGTTCTAATTTTAATTGTAGTTGGTTATGAATGAAGCTTAAAATAATGGTTAATCATGAAAATAAAAATCTATTAAAAATTCCCTGCTAACCAAATGCATGATGATGATTGCAAGGGCAAAAACCAATTACTACCATGAAATTGTAGAACCACGGAATTAAATAACCTTACTGTCATTACCTTACCTTTTCTTCTCTTACCATTTTTTTTTCATACGAAAGAAAAGAATTAAGTTTTTTTTTGTGATTAGCTCACTGCAAATGGTTAACCTATCTGTTTTAAAGCTGATCTTTAGTTCCATTTTCCATGATTTTATCAACTAGAGCAAGCTGCATTTTTGATATGGAATTGTCCAGAACAAAACTAAGCGAACCGTTGTTTATTTATTGCCCTTGATACACTATCTTAATGATAAACAATGCAGCTCTTTTCATAGGCTTTTAATACTGGTATAACACTCCCAAATGTTTTCGCTATAGAGACAATCTTTTACCAAGTATTTGTTCCAGGTCCAAAATCCAATTGTCTTCACTATTATTTTCTGTTTCTGAGGATGATAAGTTCTTGATTTGTTTCTAAAATTCCTACTATTTTAAAATCTTTTTATGGCATTTCTAATTGTAAAACAGAGCCACAATAAGGCACAATCTGAATAATTTCCTTCCTTTCATTATTGTTGTATTTGAATGCTTTTGTCGCCTATTGTAAATCGGTCTTGTAAATTTCTTTTGCGCTTTGCTAATTAACATTACAACAAGTCGCATTACTAGTACTCGTAATACAATAATTAAATACGTTGATTGTTGTTACAGATATTGTTTCAATAAACATTACTCTATTATTTAGGTAATGATAATAACAGTTTAGTTAATTACCATTCAGCATACTATGTCTGTTTTGTAACTCTGGTCAATATTTAACACAAAAGGTGTAGTAGTTAAGCACGAAAACTCATTTGTGTTTGTGTGTTTTCTTCTCTAGACAACTAGAAAATTTAGAAAATGTGGCATCTTAGTTCTTAAAATTCCATAGACCATACCATTGTTACTAATCTATTTAGCTGAAAAAATGCGGTTGAAAAGTTTGCGCCACTTTATATGTAAACAAACCTCACGTGTCAGTTGAGAGTTCAGTTTAGTTACGATAATAGAAAAATGTCGAACGCAATGAAAGTAAAAGTGAAAGTCGTAGTTCCCATTCATATTTTCGTTATTTTTGAACTACTGATTATCGAGCATTTGTTTTAGAGCTTGTGAATGGTACCGACCATATTATTTATAGACTCTAAGCCGAGATGATGAATTACGTCACATAAGTATTCAAGTAAATCACAATTGTAAAATCGATAAAAATGTACTTGTAAATGCTTGATCATGGTGCAGGTCAGTGAAATAATAAAGTTCAAATCCTAAATGGACTACTNAATCACCATGACCATCTCTAATAATAAGGCGAATAATAAGCCTATTAGTAACATTTATTAATGCTTCTTCATTAACGTCATCAATAGGCATCTAAAAGTTAAATGTGATAATAAAAAAAAATTTATTTAATAAAAACAATTTATTTAATAAAAAACAATTAATTAAATAAAAATAAGTAATATATTACTAGATTCGTCTTGACGCGAATTAAGATATGGCATTAAAAAAATTAATAGTTCCCATTTAAAAAACTATAAATGACCCTGATATCTTAAAAACAATGACCTTCAAAAAAACAATTGACATCATTGAATGTGCCCCTTTCTACTCAGTAACTTTATCTTGAAACATTTTGTTCTAACTTTAGAAACGACGGAGATATTTGGTGGGCGGGAATACCCTGTGTAATACGAAAATAATTATATTTAGCGTTAAATTTTCGTCCAAGTCATCTAGACCCAGTGTATGTCACTAGGATTAAATGTGTTACTTAAGTGTTTCAAGAACTGTCATATGTATGTATGTAAAAAAATCTACATATGAAAAAAATACAAAGCTGCCATTGAAAAAATGAAATCGATCTTCTGGTGACCTTGTAAATGGTCTTGCACATAAGTACTGATAATATAAACAATTGAATTGTTCCATTTAAAACATTTTTCCAGCACTATATTTTTTGCCAAAATTATTAATTTTATAGTTATGCAATGCTTCAACTTTAAATGGAACACTATACCTGAAAAACTAGACGTAATAGCTTCTATATGTTTCTATTTTGTGTTTTAGGGGAGTCAAATTGACGTAGAATAAGTGTTTTCGTTACAATTATTTAAACCAGGAGAACACGCGTGAGTAAAAGTAATACAAAAACTTCGTAACACCCGGTTAATTTGACCGCGACACGTGTTGTCCCGGATTAAATACAGTTAAAAAAATGTAGGCTAGTATTAGTAGTATTTCGTATTTTGATCCAGAAATACATGTGTTGAACTTGTTGACTATTAAAGTTGTGACCCAGATTAATTGGGTTGCAATTCTGTTAAAAGTTTCTTCAATCAACAGCTACAGGATTTAGTCACCATTTAGAACTTGGGCATGACCTTCATACTATATTTGAAGGAAAATTGCAAAGCTTTTGTATTGATTCAAACGCACTGTGCGTTTTGAAATCGGGGCAATTTATGAGGCACCCAGCCACAACTATTTTAAGTTGTTTGGAAAGCAAACTGATCGTCATTGTTGCAGAACTAATCTTTAACGTCTTCTGATTTATACTATAGGCTTTCTTCGAGAAGTCCATCATTAAGTTAAAGTTTGACTGAAAAATCTTAAAAAAAAACATTTAAATTCCACAAACTACCCATCAACAGTAAGCCTTAAGGGATTTTTTATCTCAAGGGCTAACCAAGTTGATCCAGAGTTAGCTCTTTACCATTTTCGAAATAACAACAGATGAATGATTCTTGTTAGTACCCATTATAGTTTGATTGTTATGATTACTGTGCCTAACAAGGACTAGATCTGAAATCAATAGTAAGCCTTCTGTATTCAAATTTGATACACCCGCCATGTTAATAGCTTGATCTTCACTATATGTTCTACTGTGTGTTAAAAATAAAATAAAAGTTTTGGTTTCTTAAATATATTAAAAACGTGCCTTGCTTAACACGGTTACTTATTATACAGCCCTCGTACATATCAATGGTTCAACTTACAAGAAATTATGTTGTTATTGTGTTATTTGACTTTGTAAAGTATCGAAATCTAAATAATTAATTTCTATGTAACTAATGCATGTGCAAAATAACAATTTAGATGTGAGTAGAGCGTGTTTACAGACAATTTCCTTTTTATCCACTAAGAATAAACAATGATTAATGAATCTGTTATAAGGAATTCCTAAAATATGTAAACAATTAATACTTTCTTTCAAATTTAAAATGTTGATGGTCATCGAAACGCCGCTTGGCTTCCAATTAACACGATTTTTTTGTACATAATAATTTTAATGTTTTAACGATTTCTATACACTCTCGACTCTGGTATGGCACAAATCTCTAGAAAATATATAGACCATTCAATTTGACCGCATCTTCGGTGGCTAATTATTGTTAACAAACGATTTTTTTCCTTTCAAGAAATCTAGGTCACGACATCAGGAAAACATCGAGAATCAGTTAACAGTGGGCATTTTTTTTTCATTTGCATTTCCATTTTTTTACCGAAAATAATTGAAGAACGTGGTTGCAACCGTTGACTCCTTGTTCTTCCATGGAGTGGTATACATAGCAAGAAGCAATTTTAGAACAATTTATCAGGAGCCTCTTTATCATTGGCAATTCTACGTATTTCAAACGATTGTTAATAGTTAAGACTGTTGTTTGCTTTTTTTCTTCTTCTCCTTGCATGTTACATCATCCTAGTTTGGAGCGGAATTTAAGGCGTTCTCAAGTTAAAAGCCCATAATAGCGATTTTTTACCATCACGATCCACTATATCACGTTTGAAATTTATCGGAAACGCATTTTGCCGGGGCCGGAGAGAGAGATCCGAACCCGTCGTCCCGCAGCAAACAAACTGTAAAGTGTTAATTACTCCGCATTTTTCAGCATCGCAGGACTGTGTGGTCCGTTTCTGCGACCAGAAAAAAAACGGCTAGAAAGAACATCACAGAGACGTTGACGGAACTTATCCTGGGCCCGATATGGTGGTGACCAATACTTATTTAATCATACGTCTTCAATCGTTCACTTCTAGGAAAACAACAGACGTCTATAATTTTGTTTTTTTTTCCAGGTCGACGAAGCGCTGAAAAGGGGAAGTGTTAGGTCGATGAGGCGGACCTGCTCTTCAACGGGAACCGTACGATTCAACTGGAAACTGGGACGCACCACTATCTTTTTACGATAAATTCCGCAATTCGAGCGGTTTGTTGTACGTTACGAGATACTTTATAAAAATTGTTTTTTATTATTGCTTCCAATTTGCATTAATATTGTCGAACTGTCGTTTTGTATTAAAAATCTTTTCCGTCTTATTTTTAGTTAACTATGACATTTTCATTGAAGAGACTAGGACCTTCTGACATGTTATTCCAAATCTGCTTAAAATGAATAAAACTCTCAACTGCTGAAAAATGTAACGACCGAAACTCGACGACGATAAAATTCAAATATCATTAAGTTTTGATTTTTGAAAAAGTTACGAAATACGGAAACTGCGGAAGTTATGCCGAGTATCCTACATAGTAATTGCGTTTTACATTCTACTGCCAAAAATTAAATTGCTTTCTTTAAAAGACGGATATTTTCGTGTGAGGAGAACAGAAGACCTGGGAGATCTATTTCGCTGTCAATTAAAGAAATCAACGAATTGGATTGGAACACATAGCAGAGACTATGGACATTTCACTTGAACATCGACATCACATTGTTTATGTTGATTTGTATGTAAAAAATCTGTCTTTAAAATGATTCTGTTTTAGGGTTGAAAGCGACCCGGGTTTACTAATCAATCTGTCTTCCCGCAGTTTTTTTTAAATCGTCATATTATCTTTACCGGGTACATTCAAAAAAGAAGAAATAGTTATAGAAAAAGTTGCGAAATGGCCTTCAAAAAATTTTTGTTTTTGCAGGACAACATATCAGTAGTAAACTGTGTGATTTATGACTCGAATTGCTACACTATCTTCTTTATCCACCTGATTTAGCTGCTTCGGATTATCTCTTTCCTATACTAAAATCTATTTCCGTTTTTTCCTTCGAGTGCTGCGATAATCGTAGGAATACCCGCCAAATTTGAGTCTCTGCGTCAAATTAATGGTACGAAGAGTTTCAAAATTGTATATCAAGTAAGATCATCTGAACACATTGCCAATATAGCTTAAAATGTCGCCGAAAGTAGAGGTTGATAGACTCCTTACAATAACTGCTGTAGAACAATTATAATTTTTCGGATTTTGTTTTGTTTTTTGGATTTTGTTTTGGATTTTTTGGATTTTGTTTTCGATGTGTTATTTTGTAATCATTCCAAGTTACATTAATAAAAAAGGAATTCTGCATTTCCAACTTCGAAAATCCTAATATCGTAGAAGAATTTTTCAATTTAAAACCGATGGTGGGGAGTTTAAACTGGTGATGTTTTAATGTCGTAGTTTTTTGAAAAGAAAGTTCATCCTACTGGTAGGGGAGACCAGGATATACTGGGGTACTTAAAGTTTATGAAAATTTGGCACAATACAACAATGTTACAAACTGTCACTTTAAGTTACTTATCTGACATCTATTCTGACATTTCCAATGACATTCATGAGATCCGGCAATTGAGTCTTATGTTAAATAAAAAAAATATTTCTGCCAAAAATCGATTGCTTTGTCATGCCCCGCTATATGGGGTAAAATGGGGTAGGTACTTCTTTAAGTAAAGGCATAACTGCTTTAAGTGATAATAAAAACGCGGACGGCTTTGATACATAGTCATTCATTCTCGGGCTTGCAGATAACCTAGAGGTTGGGATATTTTTATTTGTTCCTGAGCATCCATCTGACCAAGTGGAGTATCAAAAATATAGTTCGCCTCTTTGTCTCAAATACCATAAACTGACAAACTTGTGTGTGATTCTGACCTTTCGTTTCAATCAACCCTCTTATGAATATAAAAATAAAGCAGAGATATACTACACCTCAATGGCAGGATGTTAATAACTGCAGGTCAAGAACCTTATAAGTATTTTGAAAGCAAATATTTAATAAATATTAATTTCTTAAATTTTAAGAAAACCGAGCTATTTTTATAATAATATGATAGGAAGAGAAATTTTGAGCGATCTAGCATATTTACATCCAACACAATCATCAGCTTGTAGCTCTAGAGAAGCTACCCGCCATTTCCCACTACCCCACTATGCCCCGGTCTCTCCTATAATAAATGGACTACATTATCAATTTTTTGACTTAAGATGTTGTAGCTCACAAATCGCGAAACAATTGTGTTTTTGCCTGAAAAGTATACTTAAATCGTTCGATTTAATGGAATCAGAATTTTTCCTGTAGAGCCTATTTTAAAATTTACTCCAATATGCTGCATACAATTATGACACTTAAGGACATAAAATTTAAGTACAACAAACTGTGAGAAATTACATGTAAAGCTAGCGAAGAAGTTGATTAAACAATTTGTATGATATTGTGTTCCATACCTAGCTTAAGAAGCTCTATTTTTACACTGAATTAAAAAATTGCTTCCGCCTTTTTTCTTTAAAAAAGCAGAAAATTGCCTTTAATTCTCAATTTAATTAGCTGAAAAAACTTAAATAAATCCTCACCATATAAATAGTTAAATGCGGTGTAACTAATTTTTCGTGGTTTCCAAGTTTTATTACGTCATTTAACAATCGGAGCGTAACCATATACAACAAGTTAATGCCAAATTACTCATGTTTTTTAAAAAGAACTTTAATAAGGTTAAAACCAGGAAAAAATCTAGATTAATTTCACATACATCAGTTTGTTGATTGCAAACTTTATCTGTTCTGTCCATTATTCATCATCATCACATTATTTCAAGTGATACACTGTAATGTTAAAATTAATGTCCACTCGAATCGACCGACATAACAAATATAGTCATAAATATTACTTAGAACTCTCTTTGTCGTTTCAATAATGCCATGGGAATTTGCCGCAGGATATTAAAATATGGAAATGATTTGTTTAAAATATAATAAATCGATGTACGTTTGAGCACCGTTTTTGTTTCAACCTAGTTTTATGAGATGTCATTCTTTTAATATTGACGGCATTTCAGTTTGAACAAAAAACCGTCCTATAAATGTATTATACATTTCCAGTTTTTCCAAAGTCGTTAATGCTCTGAACTGGCTCGTAAATTTGTCTGAGAAAAATTTTAATTACTTCCTTCAAATAGCTGAGGGAATAGTTTAATGCCAACAACAGTTTAGGAGAAACTAAAGGAAATTGACAACGAAATAATGAAACTGCAAAACACCTTTCGATGAAAATCACTGTTGGTGTTTACAGTTTACGACACGATTACAATTCTTGCGGCGTACAGGTGTCTGATGGGACGGTTGAAGCAACAAAACGAAATTAATAGGTACGTACATATCTGTATAAAGACAAGAGAAAATATGTTTCATTTCAAGTTTAAGTAAAATTGTCATGAATTGGCAACATTGCAAAGTGCCCGAGGCAGGTCCATTTTCAGATTGACGTCCAATAAACGCCAACAAGAGAGGCCGACGAGTGAAGAATGTCTGCTGTTGTCGCTGCTGCCTTGAACCGAGGAACCAGAATTAGGAGGAACCGCTAATGATCGATTTTCGCTTTGAATTATTTGCACAAGCTTTATTATACAGAGTGTCTCAAACATGGCAACAATAAATGTTTACTTTTTCCATTTTTTTTAAGAACCTACTCTGGAACACTACATGCAGTATGAATAATTCATGAAACGCTTTGCTACCAAAGGAAAACGAATTTATCTAATGTAAGAATTATCACCAAAAATCACCTTGTCAAACTACAACTGTGGCCTTCCTATTTACCTGATTTTAATCCCATCGAACATGCAGAGGAACATGGACCAGAACAGTTAATCCTAAGTAGGTAAAAAAACGTATCTGTCTGAAATATAAAAGTCAGAAGTTGTAGAACTAAATATTATGGTGTATTTGTTTCTATTGTTTTCGAACTTGTTTTTGAATGAACTCGTTACCCAGCCAAAACGTGTGGTTTTTTCATTTCCTGCATAATAAAGGCACTAAATTTGCGACTGCTTCAATAGAAATTTTTTAATCTTTCTAACTCTTTCAATAAACAGAACTTCATGCATTTCCAACTATTCCTGTAATTTTTTTGAAGTAATAGAGACTAAAATTTGTTTACTTATTTTAATATAATAAAGCTGTAGTGTTTCTTTTCAATGAAAAATAAAATAGAAAAATTCTGATGGTACTCCTGAATGAACCGTTGTTTTCCATATGTTGTCACAGACAGTAACAAGCAACAATTAATATAGTAAATAGCATTGACCACACAACTTTTGCTGTGCGTTTCGATGCAAAGACCGCCGCAGTCGTCCGCAATACAACAGAGAACGAACCAAAAACCCATCCTGCTGCAAAAGAGTCCATCTACCGCTATATTTTCAGTCTAGCGAGGGTATCGTTAGCGATCGGTCACCTGCGTTTCTGTTGCTGATCGTCTGAGCTCACCACTCTCTCTCGTTCGTTCGTTCGTTGATTTTCGATTTTCGTACTCAAACGAAAAACCGATCATCATCATCATCGGTCGGTACGATCAATCGTTTGTGTTGCGCGCCGCTGTGTGTGTTTGGTTAATTTTTTGGTAACCGTCTTATTTTTGCGTCGAGTTCCGTACGGGCAGCGGGTTCTCCGTTATGTACCGCATGTGATCAGATTTGTTCTTCTCCTCTTCGTCTTCTTCGATACCGGTTACCTCTTTTTTTTGCTGACGTTGACCTATACGATATGTTTTTTAATCATACCCCCGCGGTCAATTGGTGGTGCTGATATCAGACATGTAATATTCGATTTTTAATGACAAATGTGTTTTTGGTATTGCCCACGAGTAAGTATTACCTTCACCTTGCATTGGTTGGTTCAATTATAAAATTAATATTTCTAAAATAGAGGTTAATTGAGATTTAGATGTTTATTACTTTTTTGAAGGATCTTTTGAATGTTTGTCACTGCAATAAGACTGGAAAAGATTAAACACATTCGTGAACTTTCAATTTCACGTCAAATTTTCACATAAAACTTAAATTCTTTAGTGCTACTGTCTTAATTGACTATTGATCTTTTCCAAGTTAATTGCAACTAGATTTTTTTCGATAAGTTTTTATCTGATTTCCATAAACCGTGTATCAATGAAAGAATAATTTGTGTGAAACCAATGGAAAAAATATCAATTTGCCATTTTTGATTTGTATACGGGGTTATTAAAAAGCCTTAGCTCAAATATTGAAAAATAACTTTTAAAGAGAAGTTGACAGATCTGATTTTTCTCAAGTTCTCTTGTTTCAATATATGATCATATAGGATTGGATGCAAGCTTCCCCACATGAATGTTTCTAAAACATTCTTTTGCATAAAATATAGAGTAGATTCAGAAGCAAAAGAGAAGTGAGTTTAAACAATTTTGAACACGTTTTTTTATTGAAAATAATTTGTAACAAAGCATTTCAGATGATGTTGATCGAAAAATTGCAGTTTAATTTTTTTGGAATTCATACGACAAAGGAAAATATTGAAATCCAAGTTGAAATTCCACTTTGAAAATATTTAAAAATGTAATCAGCACGGGCACACCTGACAAGCGAACATACATACGTCTGTCCATTTTCTACAAAATGATTATTCCGGGTGGTCCTATCTTCTTATTAACACACAAAGCCGTAGCAATAAAAGCAAATTTATTTATTTAAGAGATGCACCGAGAGGGAATCGGCTCGGATTCTCAACCGTGAAACTGGAAATTGTATTTTACATTTAATGGCAATTGTGTCAATAAAAAATCGCTACGAGTATCGGTTTTTAGGGTCATTAATTTTCTTTACGCGTCGGGATAATTATGCCTTTAATGCAGAATTAATTATTTCAGTACATATGAATGTCTACTAAGAGGTTTTAGCAATCTTAATTGATCAATTTTTCTTAAAAATGCTATTTAGATGAATATACAAATTGTTTCTAAAATACTCTGCTAATTTCAAAACATTGAGAGGATATTCCTAAAAGTATAGGAATCATTGTGACATTATCCTTATGCATATGCAACTTTCCAAGCTGATTTTTGAGAAGTTGAGCTACCATAAAGCTTTCGATGAAAGATGAAAATAATATTCTGCATTAATTGTAGCGTTCTTGAGCATGCTGTATTATTGGAATTACAAAACACAGGTATCATTATCTTTCCGATATGAGAAATTCCAGATGCGATTAGTAGTGCTACGTTATCTGATGTAAATGTTTCCTCCACGTTTAAAACGAGCAATCCATCTCTCTATTAAATATCTATTCATTCTCTATCAAACAGGGAACACCAGAATTTTCATGAATATCAGCTGTGAAAAGGCTTTGAGCCGACTTTGTTCTTTTCCGCCGTGATAAGTTTCTTTCGATGTTGTTGCCATTTTCTCAAAATTTAAATTAGAGTTTAATTCTCTCATAGTTCTTTAAGGTGAACCCATATACCAACCTTTGAAATGGAACCAAGTCGTTTCAGGTGAGCAAATACGGTAGAAGTCGACGAATTTTATCTGGAAGCGATTTTTGTGTTGCAGATAATTTATTTCAGTCCTTACCTTTATTTTGTCTCCATCAGCTCTAACTGTTCTTCCGGAATGTAGGACAGTTGAACACAGTGACCAAAATAAATGACTAAAGCATGTTTTACATTAGCAAAAATTAGTTACTTAGTTGATTGTCGTTTCGAATATGGAATTAACTGTTTTAACAAGATTATCCCATTGTGACCGTGGGTAAAGCGCAATTAACACCAAAAAAATTAATTATTGCCATGATATTTTCACATATTTTTTTAAAATACAATTTTTTTTATCAAAAACATTAAGTTGAAAACTTATAGATTTAAAAATTAATGAAAGCCATTACAGGTAATGACATGTTAGATGGCAATAACGTTAATGGCGCTTCTCTAAAATGTTGAAAATTCATTAACTTTTCTTTTTTTTAATAATTGAAAAATGTTATAGGCATTTTGTGTAAGAATAATTCAATATAAACACGTAGAACATGTCTAATATGGAGTTGGAAACGCCAAGGGCGCCAAGATTTCCGAGATTCTTTCAAAGGAAAATCGACTTTTTGAAAGACGCTCTTGCTTCTGTTTATATGTTGTCGAGTTTTTCATTTCGTTGCATTTCAGACACCTCAACTAAACATGTAAGGCATTTTACAAACCGGAAGCATGTATTACGTAAATCACATTTTTTTATCAAAAACCACATCATAATAACGCCAATTACTGTACGACCTTTAACCTCGGGCGGCGCACACCCGAACAAGAGAAATTCTCACGTATTTATCATGTTGTTCTCTGGAGTCGGGCATAGGTGGAAGGAACGTATAGTATTATAGCCGGTGGGTGTTTTGTGCTCGTCTTAAAATATTACGCCATTTTCGACAGGCTAAAACAGTAAATTTTCCGGAAAACTCGTGAATCACGATTATCGGAACACGTTTATTTTATTACCTCACCTTAAGGTCTTTTGTCAATATATTACTTTTAAAGAAGCGAATGTGAAACAGAAGAAATTTAAGAGGTCTGATTTAAAATAGAGATAAAAACTTATACAGGGTTATTCAAAAGTTGTTCAATATACTGAACTTTCAATATTCAATAGTATTCTCCTTCACGTATAACATTTACAACTATAAATAGGAAAATTCGAATTTTAATGACAGATATTTCATTCCCTAAGACGAACAACTAACCCAATACGTCATGATATTTCCTCTATTAAATATCAAACGTAACGCATCCAAGAAACCTCTTAATTCATGCAAAGTATTGGGAGAAGAAACTAGGATTAAGTCTTGGAAAACGTGCTTCTCTATCCTTTCAATAAAATTCAATTCTTGTAACTTAATAACTGACATTGTCCTGGTATGGACTTCCATGTTGAAGTCCTCTTTATCATTACAATCCTTCATAATTTAGGATTGTAGAAAAACTCTCTCTAGATCAGTGTTATACAGTGTATTCGTGAACGACAATCCTGCAAAATATTGTGTCCTAATTGAGTATTGTCATCAAAAAAGACCGATTGCCTTAACTTTTGCACTTAACCTTTCCCAATTAAGAAATTCTTATTAAACCTCACGTACCATAAATCAGCCCATCGACGTATATTAACAATCGTCTTCTCATGGGTTCTTATGGGTTAAACTTTTCAAGAGTCAATGTAATTTGTAATAGCTAATGACAAACACTCGATCGTATAAATTTCGCGGCCGTTGGCCAAATGTACTCAACTCTTCTCCAGTCCCAACATGGGAAATAATCGTCGAGCAGCAGCTTTATTGTCTATAGAGTAGAGAGAAAAAAGTCTTTAGAGTCCATATGGTCAATGCGGAAATCTCAAGTGAATTAATAATAATAACGAATGTGGTTTTTTAACGGGTTTTTGGAAATCGACCCATTTTTTTTTTTTTGAAGTGGTTTAGTTAAAAACCTATGCCGTTCTGTTTCAGGGCTACAATACGATGTTGAGACAACTTTGGCAACTTAGGAACATACCTATTTCCACATTTTTATCCGGAACACTACTACTGGTGAGTAACGTTAGAATGCTTTTTTTTCGCCTTCGTAATATGTGAGAAAATATAGCGACCTAGAATACGGGCGAACAAATAAAAAATGAAAAAAATATGTTAAACTTGCTTTGATTACTCTCAGAAAATGCTTTTTAATTCAATTCTCATTGGGTACCTACTTCAGTGGGTTCGTATACCGAGAAATATTTAAAATTTCATTCGATCTGACTATACGTCATAATAAAATTCCTAAAACTTTTATTATCGTTACGCGACCTATAAAGCTGGTACCACTCGAGTGTGGTGGTACCACTACTCAACAAACATGCGAGACACACTGTCTACCGAGAAGCATGTGTGAGAAAAATTCGCTGACCTAGAATACAAAGGTTCAATATTAAAATAATAATGAACCGGTTAGATTTATCGGTACCTACATTGAAGATTATAGTTTTGTTCTTTCGGCCTCAAGTTACATTAACGAGGTTAAATTAGTTGAACATACCGATGAAAACTATCAGTTTCAATTAAAATTCGGTACCATTTCACTTCCTGTCTTACTCTAGTAATTTGCTAAAAGTTCCCCTACCTTCACAGAGAAAAATCGAGGCCATATTCAGAAATATTGCTTTCAATATCTCACCAAGCTGCTCCACATTTTCTAATTAGACGTCATTATGCCGTTACGGCAAAAGCATTTCCACGTTTCCAAGCAAATAATAATAATGATCATAACTGGGAACCGTTGTCACGTGAAATAAACGTTACGCGAACGACACTTGATTAAATTCCAAAATTGAAATTCATTTCGCAAATTTTTAACATCTTTATTTGCGTGGTCGTGGTTTAAAAAATTACCTTACGGTTACCTAAGGACGTACCGTTCGGAAAAGTCATTTATTATCTACAGATATCATCTCTTATATATCAGATCTCACAGCGCGTAATTAGAAACTGCAACAACGTGTATCTACCACTCCCAATGAACGCGCTTATACGACAGAAACGATTATTAAACAAATAGCAACCGAAAAAGGATGTTCGAACGTGAGATATATTTACTCGTCTTTTGTTGTGTTTATTTCCTCATTTTTCCGCACTAAAATTACGTTGAAAGTTGTTTCTCAATTGCAAATTTAAGAAAATATTAAAAAAAACAACCTCATCAAGTGTCGTCCTTCTTTTTAAAATTCATGATGTAGAAATCTACAAATTCTCCATATAGAGTTAGAAAAGGCATCAATGTTGCAGACGTCAAATCTTGTTTTACAAATTAGCTGCTTAACGTTATAAAATTTACTAAATGTCATATTTTTTAGACTTTATATGGGTGTGGGCAGCCATTATCAATTAATAAGAAGAAAATAGACCTTTTACATTGAAAACGAACTTCATTAAAGTAAATGGAATCTTGTGTGGGTGAGCACCCCATTAAGCGCGTCCCCCATTGGTGATAGAGAAATGACCTAGATGGGGGATAGCAATGTAACATTTGAGTTAGTTTTTGCCTTATCAATGCGTCTCAGTCGTAAAATTTATTAGCGGAAACGCATTAAAGGGTCATTGTAGACAAACTGTAACTGTAATGTGGTTATTAAGAGACTACACCAGAATCAACCATGTCGAATGGTTATTGATCTAATACACTGCCCCGTTGTCGCGATCATGTATCGAAGACAAAATTGTGTGGGATATCTTGGTTTGACAGCCCGGTTGAAGAAAAAGACAGAATTAATGGACACTTTAATTTGAGCCAAGAAATGGGCCATTCAAATAAAATACGTAACTATCTAGAAAATAAGGCATCCACTGACCCAATATCTTACTGCATTACTCTTAGAATTGATATGGACAATATCTCAAATAAACAAAAAAATTAAAATAAACAATGAAATTGATAACAGAGTCAAAATTATAGTCTCAAAGGACCTCGTTTAGTAGGAGAAAAAGTGCCTATCCGGTATTACAATTCATCTGTATTTTGAGAAACTGGCAATTGAGACCCAAGAATGAAGTAAAGAAGATGATAAACAGATCCTTACTGAATATTGCAATGGTAGAGTACCAGAACTATACCAACTGCTGCGCTGAAAATAGCACTTCGGTTACCGTATCTAAGTCTTAGAGTTAACTGCAGGCAGATTAAAGGACAATGAAAATATCTCATCATGGACCTCACTAAACTTAAGTTGTTAAACTTATCTTTCTTCACATCAATGCAAGAGGAACAGATTGTAATTTCATGAAACTACCTTTATCTAGGATTGTAGCTTCCAAAAAATTCCGTGAAAGTTACCAGTTGGTGAACTGTCTGGATGGTGAGAAGTTCAATAGGGATAGATCGTGAAGATGCCCCTTTATCGTGGGAAACTTAACTATTAAGGGAACCAGTGATTGTTTGGCAAGAATGGACTAAACAACTACTAATAATGGATTATTATTAATTGTAATTAATAATTATTATTATGTATGAAGTGTTTACGACGCATTTATTTAAGTCCTGGAACTACTGGGCGAAGAGCTTAAAGTGTCAATGGTGTAGAGAAGTAGAGAACTATAGAAACAATATTATATAATAATCCAAGTCTCACTCTTCAAAGATTCTCTGGAAAAAGAAATATCCAATAGATAGATTTGGAGAGTACATTTATGAAACTTCTCAAGTTGACTGAAATTCCTGCCTGGAATATTAAACACTGGGTGTCTATGAATCTTTATTAGGCGAAATCTAGAGAGTCTGATAAATGTGACAACGATTCGCTACGTAATTTCACGAGTTTTGCTATTTCAATTACCATGACGGTTTAACACAGTTTTTAGTAGTCATAAAATAGTCAATGAAAATGGTGCCGCGATCGAGCATGTTGATTCAGTTGGATCCCTTGGTGGTCTTCACGTTCTTCTTACCGTATGCCTTTTAAATTTAAAAGCTCGATTTTCAAACTGTCTCACATTGTCTTGCATAAAGCTAAAACATATTCAATGCACATTCATATATTCTTTCATAGGAAAGCAATGTTAACAAAATATACATTAGCTCATTTTCCGGATGAACAAGAACGTTTATTAAAGAAATACCGATTCGAAAGAGCCGTTTGAACACGAGAAGCCAATTTATTATAATAATATATCTCCTAGCTTGGCCTTTATCTCGGATGCTTGGTCTGTATTGTTCTTGGTCGCATGCCATCATCAAGGCACAATTAAAATTAATAAAAGGTGCATCAGTTTCTGGGGAGAAAAAGCATCACGCGAATCGCAAATTCTCCGTTTATCAATTGAAGAATGCCTTGAAATTAATTTGACAGGCAATAATGTGAAGTGCGAATCTGCAAAGTAAACTAACCCGAGCGCATTATGCAAAAACACGTTGGAGAACACGCAAACACACATACACACTCCTTAATGGTGTTCATAATGTTTTAGGTATGGCGTTTTCTGTTATTATGGTGATTAACTAAAAAAAAAAAAAAATGGAAATGTAACTGAGTACTAACTAAATGGTAAGAGTAACTGGGTTTATTTAATTATATGGAAAATAAAAGTATAAAATATAAAGTAAGGCATGTAAATTATATGTTGTTTTTACACAGAAGATCCATATAAACATAAATAAGGTAGTTTTTGAACAGACCACGTATATCATTATACGTCTACGGTTGAATCGCAATTTCCTTTAACGCCTTCACCATTTTCTTATTGCACCTGTTCAGCACATGGATCGTTTGTTAAAAGAATTCGAAAAATTTCGTTCGCCAACTGTCCTTTTTCCAGTTATATTCCATAACAAATAATTTCCGATTGAAGTAGCTCCATCGACTTGGGTTGTCTGCACGTAATTGAATGCGAGAATCCGGAATGATATTTAATTATTGTATATCGATTAGCAGTCAGTTGCATCAAGAGGAATGAAAATCTCTCTTCTAGTTAGAAAGGCCGGTTATTAACGCTATCATCAACATGGGCAATTAACACTACTCGCGGGTACATTTAGTGTTTGTTCTATGCAGTGCCTCGAAGGAGGTGTGGTCACTCGAGATATATCGCTGTTGTGTTAAATAGACGTGAAAATTTACAACGATCTAAACATAATAATCGAATAACCGAGAGGTAAAATAGATTGTAATTCTAGTTGTGTTCCTGTACCAGAAACAATAATGTTTCGTTTTGTAATCGACATGCAAACCGCATCCCGTTACAAATTGTTGTTAACTTCGTTTATGACCATTGACCCAAGACGCTGCTTGACCACCAAGATTTACAGATTAACAATCACGTTTTAGTTTAGAAAACATTTTTTTACAAGGCTCTCGTGTCTGAATGTGAATGGTTGAGAACAGCAACAACAACAACAACAAGACAAGAGTTATAAATTAATAAAATGCTTATTGTATACACTTTGCTTATTGAAATTTTATGAATAATTTATGAACAAAATGTTTATGGTTCTAAAAAAAAGGAGTTCCTAAACTAACTTTTCCGATGAATCATGTAGCATATCCTGACTGCTCCTAAAGATTCCGTTTTCAGAACTACTTGTCATCTGTTATAGCTATCTAAGTGGACTTGAGCTTCATTTGTTCAAATTCCAGCACAGTTTGAAAAAGGAGAAGCATTACTGTTCATTGTTTTTGTGTGTATTTCTGTTAAAACATCTAGACGACTAGTGAAGAGAAAATCAGACTGATATGTGACTTAAGATTAACAATAATCCTTCTTCTGAACAGACATCATCGCAACAACACATTGTTTTTTTTTTGTAGTTGTCTTTCTCATGCCCATGCAAGATAACATGCGTTTCTTTGTGCATGAACCGTGGAAACGTGAAATAACACCAGCAAGAAGCATTACTTACATCAAATCAAACCGTGCGATTCCAGCCTATTAAATTCTTTATACGAACTACAAAGCTTTTTTATAAAAGATTAGAAACCACGTGATTGAATTTTTGTATTGGTCAAACTGAATTCCAGTGATCCTACACATAAAAAATTTTGTAATTTGCATAAGAAACGAGCGGTAAGAACTTTTTTCTAGGCAATTATTTTTTTGCGTGAAAATCTTTAATTCATGGACCAGTAATTAAGGCCTGTTTACAAGAACTCATCGTGGCAGACAACAGAAGAAAAAAAGAAAAGAAAGAGCGCGCCTTTTTCAACGATAATTACATTAAAATTGGTAAATCGTTTAACGTTACGCGAAATTTCAAGCATCTCTTAACCGTATATCATAATTTATTGCTTTCTATCACGTGTCAGATGCCCAGACGATGAAGAATGCGAAAGAATTTCCGGTCGGCGGGATTCATGGAGAAACGGGCCCGTGCACCAGAGTGAAGATCAATGAACATATTCCGAATTCATATCGTTTAATTTGATTTTGATTTCAACTGGTATGTCATCATATCGGAAATACTGGGTCATGGAATCGGGTGAGATTGAGGAAATTGTCAAGCGGTCTTTTAGGTCCTTCTACTGAAGAGTTAATGAAAAAAAATACTTGCTTCTAAGTAGAAATAGATCTTTTACACATTTTACTTATGCTAATCTTGGATTTCTATCAATTTTTAGGATTAAAATAGTTAATTAAAGTAGATAATACAGGAAGAAGTTAATTAAGAAAATGCGTTTGAAGGGATTTAGAGAGTGAAATTTTTAGATAAGTTTCACATTTTTCGAATCAACGACCGGTTTTCGAAAGGACCAGATGTTTTTTAAGGTTTTATTATAATCTAAATATTTTTTTCTAATGTAAAATCTTGTTCGATGACCTTCTGCTATTTTTTTGGTAGAAGTTATTAGGTTATTCTTTCGTTGTGAAACTTCTGAGATTTCTTGTTGGAATACTTAAAGCAGGTCTTTATTAAAGCTAACTTTACACTAGCAAGGGAACTTGAAACAAATACTCGGCTTGTACAAGATTAAAATTGTAAAATGTAAACAATTTTTTTTTATTTGTTAAGTCTAACAGTAGGTAAAGAAAATTTTTAAATATGTATACATGTCAAACCAATTTATATACGCCATTCAATAACTTTTTATCCATTGCACCTATTTGAATGAAATACTTGCCAATATTTATGTAAAATGTCAATTTGCAAACGCACATAATGTTATCTGATCGAATCAATTCTGAATATTTCAAACCGTTTAAGTGAGGAAACGTTCAAATTTTCCAAATTCTGACAAAAATTTGCAAAATTTGAAAAAGTTACGACATATCCAACATTTTTCGTTATCAACTATTACTAAAATATTGAAATTTTTTACTTAATTCCGCAGTCCTCGTCAAATGTAATCTCAGAGAAATCAACAGTCGCTTAACGCAGTAAATTTTTTGTAGATTGCAAATGTGGTGTGTGGTGCCAGCGATATCTGGCCACTGGACCGGCCTGAGGGTATGCCTTCGATACAATCGTTGGAAGTGATGTGTGGCAAGGATCACATGGACGTTCATCTCACTTTCAGTCAACCATTCGAGGGTATTGTGTCAAGTAAAGGACAACACGGAGATCCTAGGTTTGTTGCAAACAACATTTTCCGCATAAGGATTTTTAAAGAAAGAAACTATATAATTAGGTGCGTATATGTTCCTCCATCCACTGGCCAGACGTTTTTCTCGTTTCGGATAGCGTATGCTCGATGCGGAACCAAGCCAGATTTGCATGGACAGTTCTATGAAAACACGGTCGTCGTACAATACGACAAAGATCTGTTAGAGGTAAGTAGGTAGGTAATTATTATCAACTACTATAATATATTTTTTTCGATACTCTATGTATATACAGAGTAAGGTATCAAAATAGTACCTTGTTGTCGTGTGTAGTATTTCAAGATGTAACTGACGTTACACAGATCTTAGTTCAATAATTGTTACCAACAAATGGACAGGAGGGCATATTAATTCTCCGCAACAGTAACCTTTTCTAAGAAAAGCTACATTTTTCTACTACATTTTGTTGAATTGAAATTTTCGATAGGAATATTTCATTTTTATTCTTGTAACAGCAAATTTAACTATCCCATTCAAGGATATATGTTTCAAAAATTATTTAAATCAATAACTGGTTAGAATCATAGGCCTGGTCCATTGCCAGTTACATTTTCCAATTATCACGTTACAAAGAGCAAATACGCACACACAACATAGTCAAGAGTACTGACCGAAAATCCCTTGTACGGCCCCTTGTAAGTCTGTTGTAGTAACAGTGTAAAAAGGGCAAAAAGAAAATTTTAACTTCAAGCTATTTTTATTGAATATTTTATTAAAATTAAGTTTTTATATACTTCACCTGTGTTCATTTTTTTACATAAATTATTAATCGCAGGTGTGGGACGAAGCGAAAAGGCTCAGGTGCGAATGGTTCAATGACTATGAAAAAACCGCGTCCAAACCACCCATGGTTATTGCTGACCTTGATGTCATTCAATTGGATTTTCGAGGTACGTAAATTTAAAATTCAGTGATCGAACGTAAACTCATTCGCATTTTTCTATGCCACCATCTCACTACTGGAAATTTTTAAAAATTGATGACCAAAAAATGATTCCTTATATAGTGTAAAGAAGAAAAATAATTTCTCTTCCAAAATACCTTGCAATTAGCGAAAAATTGAGATTTCTTCAAATATTACTTGATGGATTGAAGAAAATCAGTCCGCAATAAAATGAATTCCATATCTATATTCGAAACAAGTAAAGGCCAATTATTGAAATAAATAGTGTTAGATGTTCTACAAATTTGAAACATATCCAAAATTGCGATTTCTTCATTTCACGATTTTGTTTCCTTCTCGTTTATTCATTTTTTCTATTACACTATTCATTTGAGATTCTAGTTATCTGTTGGTATTATTAAAAAATATCTAATCATTGAATATCAAACCAAACGTTAACGTATTTGACTAGTTCTCTTCCTCTTTAACAACAAGTTTGGGCATAATTGAGAAAAATGTTTTCATCCTCTTCTATTCTACATTTACATTTAACATTGTATTCGTTCCATCAATTTTATCATGTATACAGTTAGAACGCTTTTATTTTCATTAATAATCTTTGATTTATGAATACTGTTTTCATAACTTTCAATTGTTTTGTATCTCACGAAAAAGTACAGTCAAAGATCATGTGTAGACTGCTAAAAACCACCGTACAGTACTTGAGGGTAAATTTTCAATAGACAATTCGATTGGAATTGTAGAGTATTAATATTTCTTCCAAGAAGACTTAGTAGTGATGAATGCCGTATTTTTTTTCTCATTTTTTTAAGAAATATTACCTGATCTTGTAATGGATATACCATTAGCTAGGAGGAATTTAATATACATATAATTTATATGAACTCATTAATTGTGGTTCTTCGTAAGTTTTTAAACGCCATCTATCAAAATAACTGCATTGACCAAAGATGACAGTATAGTATTTGTGTTTTTTAATTTAGGTTTCTTGTTGGGTAATATAAGGACTATCTTCTAAACTACGTCAACTTTTTGCCGATAGTTCACTAATAATTTTTAAATATTATAACTTTTTATATCTCTTCCTGGTTAATAACGAATGCCAATGGTTAAATTTCAATCAATTAGTTATTGCTCATTCTATAAAACAAAATATGTAGTGGACACTCGTTAAATTCCATCAACTTTTCTAATACGAAACGTGAAGATACATGTTAAAATAAGACACCCTTAACTGTCCTAGGCTTGAATAGTAGAAAATAAATCTCATGTTGACATTGGTAAGAGTATTAAATTAAGTACTTCCTCATTAGGAGCTTTAATAACCGCTCGCTATCAATTAACCGTAAATTGTCAGGTAAAGACGCATTAATTTAATTACTCCCCATTAAATATGTATCTTATTTCACCCGGGGACAAGTAAATAAAGACATTTGGTATATACACGTAAGAGTATGGCGTGTAATTGAATTTTATTTCATATTCTTGACGACTTTGTTAACCTTCCCCGGCCATAAATTCTTCTTCTTCCAAGTCCTGTTAGTGCAAGGTAGATAATAATCTAAGGAAAAAAGAAAATTGTGCAGACCTAACAACTTATCAATAATTACTAACAATCCCTAGAAATTATACGCAAACAGATAAATCAATTTTCTTCAAAGATCATTTTTCTCACAGGAAACCAATCAACGCGTACAAAATCTGTCATTTTAACGAGCATTTATAAATATCCGCCAATCAAAACGTTGCAAATTGTGAATTAAAATTCTTCATACAATGACGATGCTGCTGTTAATACAGCTGGTACCAGCCGTTAAATCTTCGTTAATCAATTGAATAAGTTGAATTCAAGTGAGGTTCTGCGTAATGTAAAATCGTCAATAAATTATTTCTTTTGTCCCAAAAAAGGGTCATAGCATTTGCAATAAAAGCAATTTTTCAGTATTATTGACGCATGTTTTTAATGTGCCCCTGAATTCAAGGTACAGTTATGATGATTTATTTGTTACTTTCAGGTGACAATGTTGACTGTTGGATGGAGATTCAGCACGGAAAAGGGCCCTGGGCGCCGCCTGTTAGCGGCATCGTACCGTTAGGCTCCACCTTAACCCTTGTGGTTGCCATAAATGATTACAGAGGTATTTATATTTAGTTTTAGGCCTTTCAAATTATAAATTTTCTTTAAAATTTTTACTTCTGTTGCTGCAGTATATGCGACGATGAATAAAAGGTGTAGAAATTTGTTTTCCTTGTTAATTTAATTTTGTTAGGGTGCAAACTGTCAAAATTGTTTCAAATTATGCCTTTTCAATTCTATTATGTAGTATAACTTTTGCCTCCAGAAATTATACAATAACGCTAATTTGGATATTGTAAAGTGTCGTAAGCAGGACATGTAATTCGAGTCAAACAACTACAGACTGACATGGGATCAAAGAATCATCTGGAAACTTGCTATTAGAAGAGTGATTTTTAGGCAAATTGTTTTAATAAAGTTAAATGTAACTTAAAATGCGAAAGTTATCTTTACGATACAATGGACTTCAAATTTTCGGTTTGTCCCGAGGGGGACGTCATTTGTTGAAAATGTCGGTGCTTTTCGAAAACTAATAGAGAGTGACTAACGTATTGTAAAACAAAAGATAGTATGCCAAAACTAGTGAGAGACAATACAGAGTTTCATATGGTATCTGTTTGATGGGTCTTTTAGCTTTTGATTAAAAAACAGAAGCCACATAATTTAAAGACATTGAACAGTGTTGGCGTATTCTGTACTTGTCATTGTTAGTCAAGCCTGCTTGAACGTAAATGATCCTTAACTCAAGTTGGCACATAAAGAAGGAGTAAGAAGTTACACAATGTTTGGATTCTATTTTAAAATGGAGATATCTTGTATTACATTTTAATAAGATCATCCATATTTCCATACTGTATTTCAAAATAGCATCTCTTAAATAATTCTGAAGTGATTAAAATGAAATTTACACTTTGGATACGCACTGAATACTTTCTGTGATCCCTTGACCCTACTTAGCTATTTGTATATAGGTTTTAAGATTTATCCCAATCGGTTAAATGGTAATGAAAATTCCAATTTAAAATTTCATTTAAAACAATTTCATGTTTTTTCTTACATAATTTAATCAAAGAGTTGCAGATATTTTGCTACTTTATGTTATTTGTATCATCTGATACTGTGCCTCAAATAGATCATTAAAATTTAGTACAATTGGTGGTTCATACTAAAAATATATCAGTATTGAAATATCTAGTGCATAGTAAATTTTTAAACCTATTTTTAACCTTCTGTCATTAACGACACTTGGAACATTCGTAATAATTTTGTTACTTCAAAAAATAAATATTTTTAACGACGTCTGAATGAACAATAAAACAAATCCTTACTACACATATCAAATAAGGTATGTAAACGTATCAGTAGTGCGAATCTTGATGATCTGATCAGTCAGATATGCCCAATTTGATGCAGAAGAACTGCCATTATAGAGAAAAAACCGGCAACAGCAAGACCTATTCGCTTCAATTGCTTTGTTGGATGGATATTAATCAAAACAAAATCAATGTTGAAATTGCAAAAGAGTTCTATGAATGCCTTCCAGATGACTATCACAACTCTGTTACTTTTATGGACCTAAATAAGGCTTTATTTTTCTTTATCGAATGAATCATCATCGAATTTCTTGGTTGAATAGTTGTTATTGTTGCGGTCACCTGTCTCATTGCCTTATACACGCCATTGTTCTTCTTCGGCTTAATATACTCGTTAAAAGTAATCGTTAACCATATAATATCAGTTTTGAACGAGATACTAATTTATAACCTGAGCATCTCGAAAACATTCGTTCCACAAGATAAACGACGATGTTTCGCTCTTCTGCATTTTGCCAGGGCGATAAATCAAATAAAATATTGTGCGAGTCAAAGAAAGTAATACAAAGATACAGATGATCATCCCACGTAGAAAATGTGTACAGGTCTTTTGAAATGCTTATTTCAGCATGTCGATATAACAAATCGAAAAATCGAATGCATTCATTCACGTGCAATCTGCAAAATACATTAAGAAACCTGAGATTCTGTAATTAAAGCGATGAGAAAGCCTTCAGGTGCCCAAAAAACCCGTGATCCATTCGAAATTAGACCACCCTGTACATACACTTTTGTTATACATTATTTTTGATTGACTTTTATATTTGATTTATTAATGTTGGTTTGAAAATAATGGAAAATAACGTAGAGTGTTGCCCAGGGACGTTGCAAGTGATTAATTTGAGCCGAAGAGCTATGTGAATGGTCGTTAAATTGAACTGTTACGACGCTGCCTTCGCTAATTTATTTCAAAACGTATGCTAAGAATGTACTTTGATATGATCACACGCATAATTAAAATACGAAAATGACAACTGAGATTTTTCTCAATAAATGCCCACCAGATGACCGATGACCGCTTGTAAAAAAATCTATTATTGAAAATTCTATTATAATAATTTGAGAAAAATTGATGAGTGACAACATCGCAGTCTATGGATCCAATTTATTGTTTTGTTTTACATATAGCACTCTATAGATTTTTTAATACAAATATCAATAAACCGTGCAAGAAGTCTTAAATATTCTCCTAATTGCTAGCTAATATGCGAAAAAAACAATTATTCAGAGAACGGTTAAGAAACCGTTTTAGATAGATATGCAAAGACAAATCTATTGGAAGCTAAGTGAAATAGTTATTTTTTTTCTGTTAGAATCCAATAACATTGTATAAACCAAATTTTTGTCAAGTCTTGGATATTTCAGGAGAGTTTGATATGAGAGTAAAATCCTGCGTAGCTTCAGATGGAGGAGGTCACGTCATTCAACTGTCGGATGAGTTCGGCTGTGTACTACGCCCAAAAATGATCAGCCGCTTCTTAAAAGCTCGAGGGGCCGACGAAAGAGCCTCGGTCATAACCTACGCATTTTTCCACGCCTTCAAAGTAAATACATGAAATCATGGTTATTGTCTTCAATTAAATCTTAAATTAACGATTTTCTAGTTTCCAGACGCTCTAAGCGTTCACATAAAATGTAAAGTGGAAATATGCAGGCACGGTTGTCTGGACCATTGCCAATTGCAGCCGAATAAAGAGCCCCAAGTGGATCTCGCTTTTGATCACTATCATAATCCTTTGGATCGTAAGGACGACAAAGTTTCCTCGAGCGAAATCAAATATCGGTAAGAGACATGTGCATGTTGTCATTTAAGTTGGTATTTAATTGGTGTTGTTTAAAAGGGCTCCGGATCCAATCGGGGCCGATCATGACGACGATGATGACTCGTTGAGCGAACAGGACATGTTGTACGACGACATTATTCATGAAAATGATGCAGCGATATCATCAGGTATGTAATAGTAACGGCCTAACATGGCTACTAAAAAAATAATAACATAAGCACAGTACGTAAAGGTAGAGAGTTGTTTAATTCATTCTGAATGAGAATTCGCTTTGAGGCACATATGTGAAATGCAGATTTCTTCTAGCCAAAACCGTCTAATTTGTGAAAAAACAAGTTTAACGTGTTTTTGGGTAAAAATTAAATTTAACGAGAACGGCTAAATGGATCTATATTGTAATTTATAATTAGGCATAACCGCTTCCACACTTTGATGATCCTGAAAACAATGTCATGCCATTTTCTCTTTAAGTCTTTTAAACATGTGGCAATCACAGAAGGCACATCTGTTTTATAGCTTTGCTAGCAAGTGTTTTTCTATAGTTAAAATCCTTTTATATCAAAGCAGTTGTGTAAGGTCGAGTAGGATTCAAAAACGGAATGACTTTTCGTATACACTATTGAGTGTATGGTCTGGTCTAGTGTATTAAATATATGTCCTACGAACACTCTGCAATCGTAAGAAATGACTTACATTTCTTTCCCTGTGGAAAGACGAGTTTTAGACCAGTAAAACAACATACCCAGGTTTCTTCACACGTGGCACTTCAATTCGAAAAAGACGATTTGCTTCCATCGAGAAACAAAGAACTCTTCCTTTCTAACATTTGTCTAGTCAACTATTCATCTGAAATGATTAGTTGAATAGCGGGGTTGAGAATTTTACATTTGTTATGCTTGTCCAAGAATAAAATACATAATTCATTTTGTTATGCTTTAGAACTTCTTTATTGGCTGAAATGCTGGAAAATTTTGATTAATCCTTGTATATTTATGTTGCCATATAAATTTGGTTAAATATACGATAATTGGATAATTGACTGTTGGGTTAGTAGTGTATTATCACACTATCACTATCCGCAAAGTCATTTCAAGCTATAACATAACGGAGGAAAAAGAATCATTGGTCGAACTTAAGTATGATAAATACTCATGTTTAGATACAATCTGAAAAATATTTAAGGCATTTCATGACTGTTAATAAACAGAAATGAAAAATCAGTCAAAACTATAAATTTTATCATGCAAAGCTGCTCAACGAAGAGAACAAATGTAACATCGATTAGAAATTGTTTGCCTTATTCATCTTTTTCCCTGATTAGGCTACGTACAATAGAAAAAAATTCGAATTGCAAAAATTCTTTTCGTTTCCTAACATAGATACCTGTTATGCAGCACTCGTATTGTGTTACTTATACCATTTGCATGTAAATTAATGTATTATTCACGTTTTATTAGGTGAAGATATACCAGCAATAAAAATGTCGTTAAACGCAAACATAAACAAACAAAATAACAATAAAAAACAGTGGAAGAAACCCGATGCGGCCGTTGGAAGTTCGAAAGAAAACGAAGTGAAAGATAATAGCGAAAAATCCAATAAAGACGAGACCATTATGGACGATGACCTGGATATGGAAGAAGTCGAAATTCACGCTGTTCCCCATCAAGTAGGTTTCGTAATTTCCAAATTCTAATTGAAAAAAATAATAGAAATTCAATAAAGCAACGTGAAATAATCGAAAAATAACGGCAAAATTCCCATAAACACGTTGAATTTATGACGTTTAATTGCGTTTCTAAAGAAACCATAAAAACGGTGCAGTGTGGCTGTAGAAGTGCCGATTAAAATACAAAAAACTAACCGATTTGCATTGTTTTACCACAAAACCGTTGTCTAACTGTTCATATTCGCGTAGGAAATGTTCCATATGGGACAGGAGAAATTCCCTCACGGTCCCAGAAAGTTAGAGATTCCGGTTGGTGCACCAAGAAGCTTAGAAGAAACCATTGAGAGTGTGAAAACTATTGAAAAAAACATCAACAATAGCAACAGTACCATGAATAAAACCGTTGCTTTGGTAACTCAAGTTATTTTTTTCTAATAAATCCTGTTTCTAATATTACAAAAATTATTTAAAGTCTGAGAAAAATAATCGAAGAAGAAGATCAATGGTTATTTCCGATAGAAAGGCACGCAGTGCCGATGTTGGAGTCAGCGGCATTTACGAAGTCATTTCTGAAGCTGACTTAGCCTTCAGTCCCGATAACAAAATTGAAGCTGTAACTGTATTTCAAGTATGTTCAACTGAAAGAAAAAAATCAGTATAATCCTTACCTGACCTGTTTTTAGGGAAGAATTCGTGAAGAAGTCGTCTACGGAATTTGCATGCCTGTTCCCGGTTTCAGCATTTTATTCGTTTTAGTTGCAGTGTCAGCTGTAGTTTCAGCCCTAGTAGCAGGAACCCTTCTTTACAGGTTCAGGACAACCATAATATTTAAATATTTCAATACTGAATCCTGATGCTTTTCAGGTATCAGTTGCAAAAAGAACACTTGGCCACACAACAACAAACTCACACTAATGGTTCAATTCCTATGAATATTTTTTCCAATTGGATGGGTTTGAAGTTGTTGAAACCTCCCATTGTAACCTCCTCAGGACGAATGCATAGGGCCGAACCGAGTACGTCCGATCAGAATGGTAGCACTATGGACACGTCATTGTCCATTAGTCCGGCAAGTGTGAATGGAAAAACGGATAGTGTCGGCCGAAAGGATTGCAATTAGGGCGCTCAAAATATTTAGTTTTTATGGAGTTAACCAAAGGCAGAACATTTTTTCGGCATAGAATTTGTCGCAATTTTTATGAAAAATTTATAATCATTACGGGCAAAATGGCAATAGTGGAGCTCTAAAGCCACATACTAAGTATTCTAAGTTTTTGTTAAGTAACTGTATATAGTATAGAATTTTTGACCTTTGAAGCATTTTTGTTCTTGGGATTATTAGATTTTTAAGCAAAATTAGTTAATTTCCTAGTATTTCTAAGTGTTGTTGGTTGCTCAATAGGGTTACTTTTTAATGGAAAAAGAACGTTTTTCTGAGGCCAATTATTTATATTATTTTTATGGTAATGTTAATTTGGTGCTGGGCATTGTTTTAATGGTCAAAATTTAATTTTAATTTTATATTTTATTTATTATTTTGGGGGAGTAAACTTTTTTGAGGTCAGTTTTTCCATCAGTGTACATAAGATATAAGGTTTAAACTAGAATTTAAGAAAAAAAAAACAATTTTTTTTTGTTAATAAACCAGAGTGTCTGCTAGTGTTTTATTTAGTTTTTGCATATAATAGTTTATGTATTGTTATGTCAAGTGTTTTAGTCATGTAGGACCCATTAGAATAGTCGATTTTCATTATAAATTTTTATTTATTTTTTATATATTTATGTATTTTTCACATATAATTTTCCTGTCAACTTGCTCACTTTTTTTATTTAATTTATTATTATTATTTTTTTTGAACAATATAGGTATGTATATATCCATTAAAACAACAAAATAAAACATCTATATACCGTATAAAAATTTGTATTTTTCGTATATTTTTTTCACAATTCTTAATAAATGTCAATGGAGGTTATACAGAACAAAAAAAAGACGAAAGAAAAACACAAAAAACAATAATTGAAAATAAATACCCTCCACCAGAGAACCGAAATATATTTACAACATTTACAGGATGTCCTTTGACTAAAAATCATAATAGAGTGCCTTAAGAAACGATTGCAAACCATATGACTAAAATCATAAGCAACCATACCTACTAAAAAAAATCTGCTGATACTTAAGGCAATTCTCCATGGAACCAATTGAAAAATTTTGAAAAGAAGAAATCTAGAAAAACGCACAAAAACAATGATTAAAACGACGATTCATGAAACACAGTTTAAACAACACAAAAATATTAAAAACAAATTGATTTAGATCACCTGACGTCCAGCCGTTTATCAAGGCACTGTATTTCATCATCAACTATTTTTTTATTAAAAATCCTCAAGAGTAGTCTATTTTTCAAATCAATAAATCTCTGATGATGTAATTACGGACATCATGTATCGTAAGCTTAAAAATAAATAATCCTAGCCTATACCCAGATATGATATACAAGGTGTTCCAATAAAATTTGTTTTGAGAAAAAAACTGATTCAAATTCGATGGTGATATTTATATATGTATTTTTGAAACACTCTGTATAAATTATAAAATATACGACTTAAGAGGTAACTTAAAGTCTACAATTCCAATAAAAATGGAAGTACTTTTCTATGCGTAATCACATAATACATATACATCTTGTCATAGTATTTTTCACGTTAACTTATATAATTAGCCATGTTGCCAGTTTGGGAAAATTTTCTTTTAATATGAAAAATTGGTCCAAATTACATACAAAATCCTCGTTTGTATGCTTTTTATTAAACTTAAGGCCAGAGTTTTAATAGTTAAAAACTGCTTAAGATAAAAACGGTGGTACCTACTTCGGTTCAAACTTAACACGAAAATACTACGGTACCATTTGAATAGTTTGAATAAATAATTCCCGCTTCAACGCATTACTGAATGCATTTTTTTTAAACCTGTTTTATATGGTTTTTTTCTTATTATGTTAACAAAACGGTACCTTAAAACTTAACAACAAATAGCTCAAACATAACGTCTATATTATCTTATTGTTTAAATAT
>JABRWK010000046.1:327571-342089 GCA_013372445.1 Hypothenemus hampei
ACGACCACGATGACGATGATGACCCAGACACGCGCTGGACAAGAGGAAGGCGATACTAAGACATGGCCTACTATATGTTTGCACGTTGCATTTTTCCTTGTTATCTCCTCAACAGTGTTTACTTAAGTTAATCGAAACCGAGAGATTACGGTTCGGCATGTAAGAAGTGCATGTAATTGTACAGGATGAACCAATTCGCTTGTGTAGAACTACAGGGTGCCGTCATTAAATTGTTGAAGTTTTACTATTTTCAAATTATTTTGTAAACAATTACAGGAACTACTAGTGTTTGAATTATTTGCAGATTTTATACAGGGTTCCCAGAGATTTACGCTACAATACATATAGCTAGAACACTATTTTACCAAATATGAAAAATTACTCGTCGGAAAGGAAAATAAGCTTTTTCGGCTGGGTGTTCTTAAAACTGTTCGTGAACTTGAGAAAGGCGTTTTTTTATTAACAGAAGTCTCTTGAAAAACCAAAAATGATGGAAAACGCAAGAAATAATTCTGTTAAAGTAGAATTAGAAATTTGGTGTATGTAACATGGTGTTCTAATTTAATCGAGTATTATTGCTGGAAAACACTTTGAATTACGCATTTAGCTTTGAAAAATTGAATGTTTAAAGAAATTTGTATAATTTAAATGTTGCCAAATTGTAAGAATATTCAATATTTGCTGGAAATCAAATTTCAGAACCATAAAATTAGAATATTGTTCTATAGTACTTGTCTGTACATATTAAAATCGATTTTCGTTCATTATAAGACGTTGGTCACATAGGACACACAACGAACAGGTGCTGTGATATTTTGCATTATTTACACACACTTTTTAGTGCAAGACAAACGTGGAATGATGCGCGAGGATGATATAACTGTAAAAATGAAACCTACTATGTCAAATCGACATTCGACCTTCGAGTAAGACACAACATACCGAAGGTACTCTGGCTGCTGAATCTCCTTATCGTCTAAAACAAGAACGATTTGGATAAATATCAGAAGAATATTCAACTGGATTTTCGTAGATAATAAAATGATACTCTATGATTGAACTCGACAATCATAAAATTTTGGGAAAGTATGCAAAAATGTTGTACATAGTGTATGATAAAAGTTCATTTAGGGTAACTTTTGGACCGTCTAATCCAAAAATTTCTTTTCTAGTTTTTACCGTATAATATTCTCGTTTATAATAAATGTTATCAAATGTTCATACTTTCACTAAAAATGTTGAAAGATATACTTTTTATAAAGGTACGTTAATTCTCATTCACATTATAGTTGATTCTTTGTTTTGCTTTTACTACCTAAAAGTTCCCAAATCAGATTCTGCAATCAGCTATTCTTCCACACGCTGCAATAGTTTATTTCTATGAATACGTCCTGGGCTCCGTAGTAAATGGAAATGAATGATATGGAAAATTTATTGGCTCAAAGGGCGGTAACTTCCTGCATGTCATAGCGGAATCTGCATTTAAGCTTAGTACGTTCACAGTAAAAATTATAATCAACACTTGAAACTAATCACCGGAATCTTAACTGGATACTGGCGGGTAAAGCACCAATGTTACAGGATGACATAAAATGCAAACAAGAATAAATTCTTTTTGGAACTTAGGGAATAATTAATCACAGAATCGCTTCCAAAACAGTAATTGGTGATGAATTTTAATGCATATGACTTAATAAAGATGCATCCTATGTCAACGGCACTCATACGTTTTGGTTTTCCCAAATACAGGACTACAAAAGATAAAAAAAAATCCAAGAATAGCGCACTGGAACCACATTTACCTGAAATTCTCAAAGTTCTTCATATTGAGGACATCTGACTTCATCATTATAATGTCCCTTCCTATACGGAACGAGTGATAGTGGATACTTGAAGTAAAATGAAATTAAAATCATGATTACTTACACAGGGGGATGTAGCTGTGTGACTTCTGGTTGATTTTTTTTGGATTTGCTTTGTATTTTTCAGAATTTTCAGAGCAACCCTCGTATGTAGTACAATACCACTGGCATGTTGTAAAATTACGAGCCGCCACTGTTATTAATGCAATATATTTATATATATATATATATCATAAAAAAGAATTTATTCGTAAGAAAAGTAGGATAACAGATGAAAATTAATTTTTAACTACCTATTTAAAACTTTTTTTTTTCTTTGTAGTTATTTAGGATTTGCCGTGATTCGATCAAGATTAGCATATAAATTCGAGAGAAAGTCGAGACATTTCTTTCTAGGAACCACATGTTTAGAATAATAAATGATTTATCCATTTATGATTCACTAAATTTCGAGCGTTTAAACTAAGAATTAATCAAGGTCCAGTTTATAACACCTTTCAATTAATGAAAATTGGGAACGCCTTGTCGGCAATTTAAATAAATTTCAGTTTGATAGTTATAAATTTGATTTAATCATGGAATATGTAGATATTTGGACATTGATGACTCTTATAGCTGATCTTTTCAAAGTTAATAAGCAGTCATTATTTATTAGATTGATGGCAATTGGTCTTAAATCATTAAACCGTATCATATTTTTAAATGTACAGGGTGTTCTAATTTCCTTATATTTACAAAGTTGCTCGTTCATGATTAAAAATGAACAGACCAAAACAAATTTTATAGGAAACCTGTTTTTCTTGTACCACATTAACTAAAAATATTACTAATATCCATATGGAAGAATATGGATGTACGTAGAGACTTAAAGATGTTTGTCATTTGAAAAGTAGGATTTATGTTTTTAAAAATTTGCCTACTGTTCTTCCCTGAGTTCCAAACTGGCTTCTTTTCAAAACTCTATTAATTTATGATCACCATCAGGCGCTTTCAATTATTCCTTGACCCTAGAAATTAAAATAAAATCCAAGGCAAACTCATTAGGAAAATGATTTCTGGGCGGACAGCAATAATTGTACTACTTGACTGAACTTTATGTAATGACCAGAATAGTTTTTAGACTTCATTTTATTTACATCCTTCTAAAACTGTAGACCAATTTAATAGGTTCCCGCGAATGTGATATTTTTTCAAGAAAATCTAATATAGGGTCACTAGTGTACCGCCTACATTTTATTTTTTACTTTAAGAGTCGCAATTCCATCCTTTTTTTTTAATTCACAGGAAAAACATTTCTTTTTTAGGATTCGCAACAAAACCTTTGTTTTTTTTTTCAAGAATTGCAGCGAGAGCGGTTTTTTGCTCACTTAACTTTCCCTGTCTGCCTCTGGTCGTCGTTCTGCAGAAGTTCTTATACTTCACGTCTAAATGGTTTTTAATATTTAACTTTCCTACACAAATTCAATCTGCCTTCCCAGTTCTGATAATAAATCTTCTCCAGCCATGTTCTCGGATATCTGTTTGACATAGATCTCCTGATGTTTAGGGTCCCAGACTAAATCAAACTTATTACGCCCCAATCTTTCCAGTGCCTGCATGCACTCCCACACCACAAACGGTTCTAGAAACTAGTTGTTGTCTGTACGATAAAACAATCAATAAATGATAAAAGTGAATAATAAGGAGATATCTTTGCAAATATTTGTAATTCGCATGTAGAAAGTTTTATTTTCAAAGTTCTTTCGGTCTATAAAATAACGCAAAATTAAACGACAACAAGAGGTCGATAAAATAAATCACTAAACAGGTTGGACAACTTATAAAAGACGAAAAAATTGCATAAAAAAGGAAATGTGTGAATCATTACAGTTCGTCTTGAATTACCGAACGTAACCAGGCCAAACTGATTACCTCCTCTCGCAAACCGTTCCGAACTTCTCTTCTTATTTGCCGATTGTCGTCTTTTGGATACGTTTCGGCTCGCATATTTTCCCAGGGTACCACCCGGCCGAATTCGGTAAATGAGCTCTTCCTCAGAGAGTGAGGTCGTCTTTAGTCTTCACTTTACGTTCATCAAATCGTGTTTCCGCCACTTCTTCTTTCCACCTCGCCTCTTCTTCTTCTTCTTCGAGTCAAGGTCAGTTGACATTCTTCGGCAAAAGCACACAAGGCGGGCGCGGACCATCTTACTGACCTAGTATTTTATTTCCTGATGTGCATACCGTTTTTTTTCTTTGCTTTTCCATTACACGACAGACGGTAGATTTTTGTAAAGTTAGGCCGTGTTTTTGTGAAAATAAAAGTTTAAATTAGACGAAATTTTCTTAAAACGTAGAAAAAGTTTTATGAATCGCCAAATTTTAGGGCTTTTATTCAATTATAAAACTGTGTAACGAAGAAACAAAGATCAATTTTCTTGAATTCTTTATGAAAGCATTTGAAACCGACACCGAAATATTCAATTACCATTGTTTGAAAATAGTAAAATTACCATTCGACCTGGTGCGTCGCATTTCTACATACATACAATGGCCCCAAATAAGGCCTAAACTCTTCTTTAGTATTCCAAGAGTGACGAACTCCTCGTTTTCTACCAAATATAACCAGGTTTATGTGCCGAAAGACTAAACACTAGGTAATTTGCTAAAACACTTGTAATGGTCTGCACCTAATTGAGTGGCATATGTAAAATACAAAGGAAACTTTCATTTTATTTGCACCAATAATTAGCCATCGAGATCATCTTGCTGCTGCTGATCAATGTCGTTTGTCCTCTTGATCTTCTTAAATAAATCCGATGGAATGAAATAAGGCGGATTTAGGCTTGGTATGGACACACTATGGAACGTTGAAGAAGATTTTTTACATTTCAACTTATTTTTTTCAGGTCTCCTTCTAATCAAATCATTGAAATACCCTCTTCTGCCTCATAGTACTTCATTAACAAATCTATCTTTCGTTACACAGCCTAAAAATTGAAAAAGATACATTTGTAAACGCTTAAAAATCATAGTCAGAAGGAACAAAATCGGAAGAGTTTCTTTGTACGGCTAAATTCCGAGATGAATAGGAAAAATTCGAAATTCAAGAAAGCCAGACCCGTATAGATTAAGCGCCATTTTAAATAGTGTTTTCTTTCCTTGAACACTATTTAAAACATTGAACTTCTGAAAAATTTCTCTCAAAAAGAGATTTGGTCTTAAACTAAAGCATACTTCAGCAAAAGTCGAGTTATAGCAATATGAATGAAGAAAAAGAATAAGGATAGGAAAAATCGCAAAAAAACTACTCTAAATTATTAAGTAATCACGAAGAACCTGACCACCCTACCTTGAAAATTTAATTGAAATTAGCGTTTGGATTGATCAATTAGTAAATTTTTTATAATCATCGATTTTACCTTCACTATTGACTTCTGGATGGTCATTAAACGTGCAAATTCCAAATGTTTTCATACCGGAAACATACTGTTGCATGTCAATAGAGCCAGATTGTAATCTGTCCATTAAATCGAAAAGTTTAGCAATATGTTTTTTCTCATATAAAAGTGGGGGTTGTCCCAATCCAGATCTGTATCCAAAATTTCGTTTACTTGAAAACAGTGTTGTGTTTTATTACCTATACAAAATACATTTATTTAAGAGGTTCAATATAAAATCGATCGGATTTTCTGGATTTGCGCTCAAAAGGTGAGCTACGATGAACTGGAAACATTCGAAAATTCTATGCTCTCTCAAGTAACTTTGAGCCTCCTTTACAGACTTTGACATTGAATACTTAAATCCATCGTCAGGTTCTTCTCTTTGAATATCTTCAGATATTCCAGGTTTTTGAAACATTTCCTCTGCAGAAGTCTCCAGGCCTGTAACGTATTTTTTAATAATAAAAGCTGCTTTTAATATTAATAATGATGCTGCCTAGAAGATAATCCAGATGTTTCTTAATATTGTCTTGAGCTGGGTATTTAGTATCAGTCTGAATTAGTGAATCACTAGTAACTGATTTGGTAGAAGTCCCACCAGAAGTATCCGTACTTTTTGAGCGAGTCGGACTTGAATGAATTTCTTCCAGTTTACGTAGACGTTCTTCTTCTCTTGACTTTACGCTCTGACCTAAGACCGTTCAAGTATACTGAAATTTTTTATAAAAAAACCTACCGAGTTCATCCCTCCACAACTTTCTGAGCTCCCATTTTCTTCGTTCTTCCTGAGATATTTTAACAAGTTTCTGAAAAGAATCAACGTTGCGCATTCCAAAGCCCGTAACCAAAATGGAAACATCTTGAGACTTTTCTTCACTAATTACTGATTCTTCAAGTTTAATTTCTTGAGTTTTATCGAATAGTTTGGATCCTTTTACCTACATCGTTCAATCTAATAATTATTATTCGGATATTTTACACAACAATATACCTACTAGTTTTCTATTGAAATCTGATTGGGTGGGCTGCGCATAAGGGTATTCTTGAAAGTAATATTCAGTGTTTTTAGGCGGTCTCGTAATCTGTTCATCTCCAGTAAAATGGGCATAGTCGATCAAATCGCCTTCTTCATAACTCGACGTCACCGACAAAGGGTTTTCTTCGTTATGTACATTCTCAGAGTTCATTTTCAAAGTACGTTTGACAATGACGTGTGTCTTTTTTTACCTGAACCAATGAAAACACGGATTTTCTATAGCATTATTAGTGTAGTTTATCGACTTGTACGTTAGTTCTACGTGCATAAAATTTGCTTATTCGGCTCGCAAACGAAGAAGAAGAATAGGAAAACGTTCGTCGAATTTCAATCGAGTAAAACTAAAACATTTTCTAATAATTATTCTCTATCGAATGGAGCACATACACAGTCGACATAAGAACATTTAATTTATGTTCTGCTGACAACCACAAGACCCCCTTAAATGCAAATAGTGTTCTTTTCTTTACGTTAACCGTATGCGCAGAATAGCATATACACGGTGTTTTCAATATAAACTTCAAAAGTGTTAAATACAAAAATTCCATTAGATATTTATTGTTTTTTTTTTGCTGTATTTTGAAGAATACAGCAAAAAAACATAATAGTAGTAATTGAATACAAAAATCTATTGGAAACATCGTTGTAAAGATTACTCTTTTTTTTAAATAGTCATGGTCATCTGAACTGACTACGTGGAAATAGCAAGATTTATCACAGAAAAATGCTTCTGTGATGGCATTATTAACAAAACTGTATCAATCTTCTTCATGACGATGCTTCTCCTCAAAATTCATGGAACAGCTGCAGGGCAAAACTGTATTGGAAATCAATTCTTCCTATATTTCCGAATAATCCCCTTAAGATTCTTATGTTTTAAGGGAATAAAATATGTATATTCTCTTAAGATATATTATGTATAATAGAAATTATGAAGTTAATAATTATAATTATAATTATAATAAAAATTATAAAGTTCCCATGAAGACAGTAGTATAAAAGTGGTAAAAGAGCGTAGGTATATCGAAAATGCGAACCGCTATTTTATGTAAATTTTATTTCAATAAAAGAAACCCTGTTCAAATTTCAACATCCTATCATACTTTTCAATAAGAAATGAAGGGTGCAGGGGAAAAACGATCAGAGACCATTTTTGACAAATTGAGTAAAAGTGGAATATTCATTTTTTTTTCCTATACTTTACGCTACATATTGTTTTTATTTCATTTAAATACACAAATTGTGATGGTTTTTGCCCAAAATAGACCATACTAGGGTAAAGTTTAGGTTAAAACGTTTAATATTATGCTTTTAACAAAATTTTGTCAAAAATGGACTTTGATCGTTTTTCCCATGCACCCTTCAAATGGTTTATCGGTAATAACCTGGCTCATAAACACACCAAACCTAAATGCAATAGAAATTCTTTGACACAATCTAATACAAGAAAAGGCCTTTAAAAAATGAATTTCAATCCCAAAAATTTTCTTTAATTTTTAGGCCCAGTGCGTTCCATTATTAAGAAGTCTTCCTCATATTGTTAGACTCCCTTTTCACCCGGTTTTTTAATGACTTCTTATTGTATTCTCAAAATAAAATACACTACAAGATTCAGAATATAGGAGAAAGGGATGATTAGAGTTCGTTAAACTTTGACGAAATAGTAAAAATCTTGTTAAAATAACGACCCACTTGTAACTGGTTAAAAACACACTGTGAGAATAAAATTTAACGATTTTTTTCAGTTTTTCTTCTAAAACAATAGGTATTTATTATTTCCCATATGTCACCTTTTGTTCTCCTCCTATTACGGTCAGTGGGTTACTGCCGCGCTAACTCGTAATGGTCATTTGAAAAGTCGCACTTTCAATGAAGAAAACATACCCATTATTATGGGAAAAATTGAATTTCTTTCATGTCAGTGACAATGTTGCTTGAGAGCCCCAATCCGGCAATCGGACAAATTAAAATTTCATTCGCTTAAATTTGTGCGATGACCGACATTTTTTTCCTCGTTCATTATGTGGCAACGGTAAATTTCTTTCTATCGATAATCGGTATCGATTACAGATGTTTGTTTGATGTTCGTCCAAGAAAGCGATAACTTAAAAAAATATATATGATATTCGTTTTCTGACTGGAATTATCGTAAAGCTTCTCGGGACCGCCTTTCATCCACGATAATTACCTCAAATTATGACCGATTTGTGGGTCCAGCATAAATTATCGGTTCGGAACGAAAATTGCCATCGCAAAATATCGATAAGATCCGAGATGGTACTCGTTGGGGCGTACCCAAGACCCAAATTTATTGTCTCAAAGTACCACTTGTAAATTAACGTTTTCGATACATTACCTATTGCTGACTTAATTTAACTTTCATATTTTTACATTAATTGAATTATTGCTAAATATTCAATGGTTCAGGTAAGAAAAATATAAGTCCGGACTATGCGGAGGATGGTTCAAACCAAATTATGAGTGTTATACGTGACCTAGAGATGTAATGTAAGAGCACAATATTCTTTATCAATGTTTTTCCAAGCGAGATGCCTGTGTATAATTTTCTCTATCAGCTCTTCTGAATTTTCAAAATTTCCTGCAGTATTTCAAAATGTAGTTGGTAACTTTTCGTGGAAATTCATTTGTACACGTACTACTCGTATAGGATTGCGTCATTGCATTGTCAATTCCTGAGTTATATATCAACCTTTTATTTAGGAAGTGCTCGCTGATATAACGCAAGGAACAATAACCGAATGCAGAAACCTTTGGGCAAAAAGGGAATTTTTTACCCTTAGTACCTTTCCAATGTTCATCTTTCTTCGTACCATTTTCTCAATGTCAAGCTTTTCTCGGAAAAATTGTACTGGACGCAGTACCTTATCAATGATAAGTTATCACTGAACGACAATCTTTCTTCCTAATTATAATCCCAATGGATTGGACTTTGTCCACCTGGTTAGTTCTTTTGTTTTAAACTGTAAAGAGAAGTTTGGTCACCTGTTAATTTGAGCAGTTCTGGTTTACATTCGTCAAGTTCATTCAACAGCTCCTAAGTAGTAGTTTTAACTGTGATCATTTTTGTTTACTTTTCTTCTTAAAATATCTTTATTGAAACTGGTCAGTTACAAGACTATTTACGTCACATTTCTGCTTTTATTGCCGCATATACGGTTCAGTTATAGAAATTTAAATTTTATACAAAATGTTTAGATATTCTTCGTTTTATCAAACTGCACCGAGTAATAATAATTTAGTAAATTAGCTGGACATTATTAAAATTACGTCACTAACAATGTGTAATTCCAAGTAAATTAGTAATTTAGCCAAAATATTTTATTTAAAACGCGACTTAATAAACCAAAAAGCATAAACATATCACCCACATTATTCTGATAAGCTTTTATGTAGTAGGTTACTTCCCTTCTTCTCAACGATTAATGATAGTCATAAAATTTAATTTTTTGATAATTGTAACAGTTATTAGCACTCATTACTCGAAACGATGATGAAATAAACACATAACACGCAATGTTTAAGCCCAATTTAATCATCTTTTTGTTCACACTTTTACTACTGAACACCTCGTTGTGCCTTAGAAATCGCAAAGAAGATAAAACCAAATGTCCTAAAGTGAAAGCCATAAGGAATTTTGATTTGGAACGTGTAAGTTGAAATTAATATCACTTAAGAAAGTCTTGTTTTAACTGTTTTAGGCCAGTTATTAAACAAATGGTACGTAATCGAATACTATGCAAGTTCAGAAGAAGCTTTGCCGTATCGTTGCATGCGTGCTGACTTTACGATGTCTTCTTTGGAAGTGATCACAATGAATTTCACATACAGTTTCACTGATGATCCCTTGAATGAACAATTATTGGGAAATATAACTTGGATCATACCGAATAGAGCAGAACCTGCTCATTGGATTCACTCAGAGGACACTTGTTAGTTTTTTCCAATAAATATACTTTCTTAATTATTGTTTTACAATTTTAGATGAAGGTATTTACAATACATACGTTTTGGACTCTGATTACGGGTCGTGGGCACTTTTGTTGCACTGCGCAGAAAAATCCAAAGTTCCAAGGTATGTAGAATGTCTCTTTCTCTGCACTCTTGTTGTGCAGACTTCAATCTCTTTTCAATAATCACTTTTTCATATTTCTAGATATTTGTCCAGCTTTATAATGAGTAGAGAACCCACATTAGGAGTAAACGTTATTTCCTACTTGAGAGACAAATTACCCCGTTACGATATTGATCTATCTTTTATGTTCGATATGCCACAGAATGATTGCAACTCTTCTAGTTTGGCCAACATTCCTCCATCTATCCTAGCTAACATGAACAGACCTGTTCAATTGGGCGAACGCAGACACCCCATGAAACACATCCATGGATAAACCGGCTTGTTAATAGGAGCTTTCAATTATATACACAGCTTAAAACAAGAATTTTATTTATTAAGTCTACAAATGGGACTTTTCTGGACCATATCCAAATCGACTTTCGGTCCAACTAAGTCTCTTATATTGTTAAATCCATATTTAATCATTGTAGGTCGTTCCAGTGACAAACCCCAAGCGATTACAGTAATTCCTTGAGGCAAGCCCATAGGTAATAGCATTTCTGGACGAAATATTCCAGAATTACCAATTTCAATCCATTTTTTCAGCCCCGGATGGAAACAGAAAATTTCCATGCTTGGTTCGGTATAAGGATTGTAAGCTGGTTTGAATTCTAATTCGGTGATACCCAGTTTTCGAAAGAATTCTGTAAAAACTCCAATTAAATCGCCCAGTGAGAGATGGTAGTCAGCTATTACTCCTTCCACTTGATGGAACTCAGCTAAATGGGTGGCATCTAAGGTTTCATTACGGAACACCTATAAAAATCACGTTTTTATTCCAAATGGGTGGCGAATTCAAGGATTTTCGGCTATTACTTTATCAATACTGAATAATTTAATGGGCGCAAATTCTTTCTCTTGGGCCGCCTTATACAGCATCCTGGCACTAACTGCAGTTGTATGGGTTCTCAATAAATTTTTTTGGGCTTCATTATACTGCCAATTATAGCCGTAACTATAAAAATGTCAAACAATTCAAAAATATGAAGCATTAATTAATGGTAATTACCCTTGTGAACCATAACCGCCTTTGCTGTGTACATTTTTCACTCTTTCGAGATACTCTTCAGGAAAGGTGTGGCTATATTGAGGAAAAGAAACAAAAAAAGTATCATGTGCATCTCTAGCTGGATGCTGTTGCGGTTGAAAGAGAGCATCGAAATTCCAGAAAGAGTTCTCTACATAATTATTTGTGGGCATTTCATTGAAGCCCATCTCCAAAAAGATTTGCCTAAATTCACTTCGAACTTTAAGAAGCGGATGTAAGAAACCAGATGATGGTGGAGCACCTTGTTAAGATTATAACTTAATTAAATTTCAAAAAAGGCTTGACGCCACTTTACCTAAAGCCTCAAAATTGTAGTCTTTGAATTTAAGATTCTTCCAACTGCCACTCAGTAACATATCAGTAGTTAAGTCTGTCTCCAGCTTATTCAATGTCAAACTAAATTCTGGTCCTTTTTTTAGTAGGAAACTTTTAATAATCGATTCTTGGATTAGTTTTCGTTTCTTGTAATCAGCTTTATCTTTATCAGAAACATCTTTATATTTTCCGGCATCGATTAATTTTAAATGCTCTTGTACCTGTAAATCAGTGAAAATTATATATTATTACGGGTACTACATTTTTCTATACCATGTCTTTTATTTGGGGGACTTTCCGTTTTACTAAAGGTGGATTTACACTTTTATCAACCAAGACCCAACCGTTAGACATTGCCTTGCTAAAGCCAACTTTCGCATTTGGCAACTTCATCAATTCTGCTTGACTGATACCGTCTTGAGGAACAGAATTATAAAGAACAGCTTCATGACTGCCTAAAATACTCCAAACATCAAATATTTTTAATTTCACGTTAGTTCAATCAAACCTTGATTAACTACGAATTTGCCTTCGTCAGTGAGTTCGACATTTTTTTCACTAACTGGTTCCACAATTACAAGCTCCCCATTGGCCTGGATACTTTTAAGGGCTCCGATAACTTTTTGATGACCTTCATTGAAGATTTCTGCCAATTTTAACGTACTTACATCTGAATTTTCTGATAAATATTTTAAAATACGTTCGGCCATTCTATTCAGCTTCTATTCTGTGTAGAACAATTAAGTTTCATTGAGTTTTTTAGTTAAAATCACTAATTTTTAACTTTGCCGACCAGCTGTCCACATAGTCAGGTTAGGTAATTAGGAATGAGCAAGAAATATCGATACTGAATGACGTTTTTGATATTGAATTTAGAGCCATTTCATTGAGGCTGAAATAAACAAAAGAATATTTTGTTTAACTTGTTGATGTCAAATAATGTAATTTAATTGAAATTTGCATAAAAATGTTCATTATGATTAAAACTATTCTAAAAAAACTCGACAAAATTGACATTGACAGATGTTAAAGACAAATTGAGACAAAATAGTGATAGGGTTTTAATATTGGAAAATCGATTAACAAGGTGAAAATGCATTAAAATAAAGTTGCAAATTGCCATTTACTGAATATTTTATATAAGAAATGTAAGATTAAATTTTCATTTTTACTAAATACACGCATCAAACTTATTAATAGATTTTTGACAATTGACATTGAGAGGTGTCATTAGGTTGTATGTCAAAGCGACATCTCCAATAACATGGACAGTAAAAATTGTAAATAGACAAAAGTGGTTTTCATTTTTTTTATTATATTTTCTAATTAACTACAAAAAAATTGTAGTTTTTTGAAACGTGTAGATAAAAAGTACCTTTTAAAGGGAAGTTCATTTATTGGTGTGTTTAATTTTTCATGGTAAGTTGATAAAAAGATGCGACACAAGGTTGAATAATAAATAAATTGTTTTGTTTATTGTAACTTTCCAATTTAATACTTCATTAATTTTGCGAAAATTAGCCATAAATTAATTAAAATTAGTATTGTAGCATCACGAAAAGAATGTGCATCAGAAATATTAACGCAACAACTTTGAGGAAGTTATTCTATCAGAAAGATGACGAACGGAATCTCATATCAGCCACTTTCCATATGACTGTTATAACGCTAATTTCCATGTCTTTGGGAGACTTGCCATGGTTCGTAATCAATACTACGGCTTGTGTTCCATATTTAACTCTGGGGCAGTTTTTCTGGTTTGGATATGGTCAAACTGAATATAAAGGTTTGAACATACACTAAACTTTAAAGAAATATATTGAAATTGTGGCTTTAGATTATTATTGTTTGGATTCTACTATTGTCAACATGATGAGAATCATTATATTACTATCCTTCATGGCAATTATTTTTTGTTTAATTGGATTCTTCATGGATATAACTGGAACAAAAAGTTTGACCTATTATAGGATGTTCAGGAGATATTCAGTAGCCGGTATTTGTTCCTGTAGGGTTTTGTTATTATAAATGTTATATTGTGCAGGAATTATAGATTCTTTTGTAGCTTTATTTATCATGACAATCATAACGATGTCATACTGTATAATAATGTTTCTGCAAGAGACAATAGGCCAAGATCTGATGGAAAATAACAGCATTTCAGCTGGACTTGGATTTTATTTACTTGCATTTGCAGGTAAAACAGTATATACGAGGGTAGCTCTGAAAATTTTTACATAAAATGTTTCAATGTTCGATGCATTTATTGCTTTACTGACATAACTAAGAAAGCTTTTCACGGTACAGTCGCTCTTTTACAATTATCTTAATAAGTTAATAATTTTCAGTGTAGCTCTCGTTCAATAATTATTCAAATGTGTCTTTAAAAAAATATGCTTTTAGGTGGCGTTCAATCTCTTGGAGTATTATACAACTTAATTTTACCATATAAATCTTCAGAAGAGGACGATATTGCTTGTATTCTAGATGGATTTGATGATTCGAATCGTTTCCAAAATTTAACTCCACCACCGCCTTATTCCCTACCACCCCCTCCTTATACACCCTGATTTAAATGTGTACAGGTTAAAGATTTTGGTTCCAGAATCTAGTATGTTTTTGTGTTATTATGTAAGTTACCAGAAATTGAAAAAAAAATGTTATATATATATATATATATATATATATATATATATATATA
>JABRWK010000046.1:354757-453859 GCA_013372445.1 Hypothenemus hampei
AACAAAAAGGGGCAGAAAAACAAAAGGCCCATGGTGGAACAATTTTTTTTTACGAGAGGAAATCGCGACAAAAATTTTTGAAAATCTACAAAAGGGCTAGCCTTGTAACTTAAACAATTTACTTACCCACGCGCGAGAAGAAACATATTTTACAGGTTTTTAAAAAATCGTCCACGATATGGGTTTTAAATATAAGAACATTACAGGCCCTAGAACGCTTTTATACAAGATCATTCGGGATATGGGTTTCAAATTTAAAAAAATTAACGAAAGAAAAATTTTGTGTGAAAAAAATTACGTAGTTCGGGCAAAAATTACTTTTTTGAGAAAATATTTGCAGTTTCAAAATTCTAGTGAAAATATTTTCTTTATTTTTTTAGATGAGACGTGGGTGTATAGAAATGGAAGTCAAGTTCGAAAGTGGGTAAAAGAGGATGATAAAAGAATTAATGATATCAAAATTAAAAGTGAGGGCGAAAGATTTACAATTTTGCATGCGGGTTATAAGGGTGGGTTTCTTCCAAATTGTGGGTTAATTTTTTCAAGTAAAAACAACGATAGAGATTATCACAAAACTATGAATGGGGAAATATTTTTCGATTGGGTTAAAACCAAATTAGTTCCTGATTTAGACAAAATTGATGGTAAATGCATTATTGTAACGGACAATGCACCGTACCATTCTGTACTTTTAGAAAAACCAATTTCCAAATCAGCAAATAAAACAGCGATTTCGGCCTTTTTAAGACAACGTGGTGTATCTGTCAGTAATGGATCATCTAAAAATCAACTTTGGGAATTGGCAGAACCATATGTTCAAAATTCTAGTAATAAGAAATACGTAGTCGATGAATTTTTAAACTCCAAAGGGTATGAAGTTCTTCGACTACCCCCATTCCATTGTCAGTATAATCCTATTGAAATGGTATGGGGATATTGCAAAACTTTTTATAACAAAAACATTCAAAATTCTAAATTTACCGGCAGTGATAAAGTTCTAAATGTTTGGCAAGAATCTCTTTCAAAAATTACAAGTGATATGTGGAACAATTATATTGACCATACTGAACATATCATTAAAGAAGATTGGAAGAAACATATGGGAAACATGGATATCTTGAATATTCCTCCATTAATTATGTATTTCTTTTGAAGAGGAATCGGATTCCGAATCAGACATCGATATGTCGTCTGACGACGAAGTATATTAATTTTGTTTGAATAAAAATGTTTTATTTCCTTTTTAGCATTAAGGTTTAAGTCGTGTGCATCTTTTTCAAAAAATTTCTTAAGTTTTGCGTTACTGAATGTTTCAAGTATTACGTCGAACAAATATATTAAGCACACAGAAAAGTTAATGAATGTAGAATATGATAAAAATGAAAATGCATATTTATATTAACAGATAATAGCATTTTCACTACCTGGTATAAATGTTTTTCATACATCTTTTGTAAGTTCGGTTCTGTTTGACAAGTCCTCTAATTGGACAGATTCAAAATTTGGTAATATTTTAGTTCGCGCTCAAAATTTTAGTACCTTTATTACCAACATATTTTCTTTATTACTAGATATTGCCAACCATTTCCCTAAATTTTTGACATATAGTTGTCCATTTAAAAAAAAACAGACTTTAGGTTCTTTCGCAATAGCGATAATTTTCAGTAACTGAACCACAGAGCATGCGCAATAAAACATTTCTTTTAAAAAGCACATTTTTTATATAGGTACAGTTGTATTCAAAAAAAACTCATACACCGATTAGAGAGAGAAGTTTGACAATCATATTTGGGTAAAACTGGCTTATTTAGCAGCAGATGTCATAGGTTATCAAAAATGACAAAGCATTGTCATTGGTCGCTTTCATAGCCGGATTTACCCAAATATGATTGTCAAACTTCTCTCTCTAATCGGTGTATGAGTTTTTTTTGAATACAACTGTACATTATATTTTAAGTGCATTATACTGTGATATTGTGATATTACTTTCATAGAGTTGCATCATGATACAAAGAATACTAAGTTGAGTTGCATAGAGTTTACACAGGATGTATACATATAATATGCAGGACAGAGGTGACGGTAAATTTGTTATTGTGACTTAGGGGATTTGAAGAAACTCAAAATATATACCATCCTAATTCAAGAGATCAATCAGGTTTTGCATCATGTTCAAAAACAGATAAAGATTTTATGTTTATTGGAACTTTGAAGGGTAAAATTCATAAAAAACGAACAAATAAATTATAAGAATTTCTATTTTCAATAATTTTTTACACCTTCCTCACGTCTTATAAAACTAACATTTCATAGCAAAAAATAATAGAATTGACACTTATTTACAACTACCAAGTCTTGTTCAACGATAGGAAACAGTATTTGTACAAAATATTACACAAAAATATGGCAAGAGTTTGTAAAAATTAAATAAACATTTCTTGATACAAGAATTAAGACGCAGTCTTTCCTCATTTACAAGGCACAGGATTCGTTAAGGCACAAAAATAATACAAACAAGGCACTTTTCTTTATACATACTCCTCACTAGATTTGTTATTGCTACTATTATTGTTATTGTTATTGTTATTCGATAATCGTAATGAATTTGGCACTCTGCTAACACCCTCAGGCAATTCAGCAATATCCTTAAAAACCCCCGCTAAACTTTCAAAATTTGGACCCCAATTTAATAAATAATCCCATCCGAGACCTGTGGTTCCGGGACTTCCGTTGGTGGAACGATAAAGGGGACCTCCCAATTCCTCATCCGAGGCCACCAATGTACTCATCGAGCCCCTGGAATTACAAAAACGAAACTTTTATGGTTTCCTGGAAATAGTCTTCCGAAATGCAAATATCGGTATTTACCTGTACGATGAGTCAAAACCATCGTAAGAGGGAGGTGGAATATTGCTTTTACTGCCGTTACTTGAATCGTTTCTGTTGCGTGACTCCACCAAATCGCTCGGTTTATACTTGTCGTCGTCTCCTGGTAAACTGGCATTGTCATACTCAATTTCTGAGCAGGTGAACGAATCGTTGCCACTTTCATCCGTACTGCTCGAACTGTGATGAGTTTCAGGAACTGGACTCCGATGTAAGTTGTTCTATAAATTATTTTTTGGTTAACTGCTCTTAAGACATTTCTTTAAAAAAAATCTTACTAAATGATTTGTACCGCCCACTCGAGGAGCTTCACTGCTACTGGACACAGCGTCTAGGGTGGAAACTAAACTTGAATTCCTAGGCCTCTGATGCAATCTATCAATTTCTTCGGCCGTCAGACCAATAGCAGGCGAATTTGACGCCCCACCTACTTGCGGTGGCCCCCCTCCTTTCCTGCTTTGAACAAATAATCATAATTAGAATTTTTCATTTTTGCATCAATAAAAATAACTCACCGTCCACTACTTTGTCCGCTTAATTGTGACATCACCGGACTGTTCAGACTCCTCTCGCTATTGCTATGTAACACATCCTTTCCCACACCTCCGCTGCTTGACGTCGTAGCCAATAGAGCACTTTGAAGTGGCTTCCCGCTGATATCGTGCAACGTTAAAATACGAGGTTGCTGAGCCGACATTTCACTGCTCGGACTGAGGCGTGCAAGAGGTGTGGATTGATGGCCTCGGTTGGTAGGAGTGGCTACAGGGGGTGCTCTCGGTGGGAACCCCGTAGGATGGTGAGGTGAATGACGATGTTGCACTTGGGCGGTCGCCCCGTGCTTATGGTGATATCCCGCAACGTTGGGAGGGTTTGCTTTATATTTTCTCACGTTTCCACCTTCACGGAACCCTTTGTAATGATAAACAATGTCAATATCAGAAGGTGCAATACTGCTTGCATTTTCTAAATCGTAATGTTCGGGCATTTCTGATACCAAATCATTGTTTGCATGATCATGAGTATGATTCGAGGTGGGCGGCAATGGTGGATGATGATCCTCTCGAATGGGTGGAGACTTGGTTACCACCTCGCGTTCAATTATATCGGGTCGTTGTGGCCTGGGCGGGTCATTACCCTGTAAGATGTCGCGATCCTTGAATTTTTTCGGCAGTAATTCTGGACCCATTAAACTATGACCTCCAATACCACGAATTACGTCACCGTCCGTGTGATAGCTCATAGATGTCTCCATGCCGTGAAGGGCTCTTGTGAGTACGCCTTCGTTGACTGAATTTATACCCAAACTAGGCCCTCCGTTTTGTTTCGAATGAATGCCATTTGAACCATTCGGGGCACCTGTTTTTCTTTATATTGTTTACGCAGTCTAAACACTACGAACGATACGAGAATGGCCACCAGAAGGACAACGAAAAAGACTATTACTAATGTAATTCCTATGCTTAACGGATCTTGAATAGCCGCACTGTCAACACCTAATTGATAGAAAATATTACGTTTCATAATGGTATTGAAATATTATACAAACCTAAAAGTCTATTACATCCTTGCGAAATTGTACCATGCAAAAGAACTTCTGCAAAAATACTTCCCGAACCGTTTAATGGTTGAATTTCGTTGTTGACGGTGAAATTGGCCATACAGCCTTCGAAAAATTCAGGAATATTATTGTTGAAATAGTACATATCTCGTTGCAGTCCACCAATCGACATATACGTCAAATAAGGATCGAGAAAATCGTGAACTCCAGCAGAATCGAGCTCTTCGCCTAATTGATTACCTGAAAAAGATTTTGACTTTAAAAAAAGAACAAACCCATTAAGGCCTAAAATTACCATCCAAAATTACTTTCAACGTTCTCATTTTTATATACAGAGTGACATTATGCCATAAACCGTCTGCAACAGAAGCATGCTCTTGCGTCAGATTCACAGTCGACGATGTCCTACTTCGATAAACTATCTGGCCAGCGATGATTTCCACTGAAGTGTAATGTTTATTGGAAACGGCCCAAAACAATAGTCCATTATCCTGCTGCGTACGAAACATAAGGCTGATACTTTTATCTGGCTGAATATTAAGACGCTGTGGCTTCCAAGATGTCCCACCCATATACATCGTTTCCAACAGTTGCATCCGTTTATGCTTCTTAGTAATTGGAAATTCAATGAAACCACCTTGCGTCAAACTAACCGGTTGCAAGACATTATGACAATTGGGCGCTATTAACTTGCTTCCGCATTTACATAGCGAGCTACTCCAACGATCCACGCACTGTCCGTGACCTAGAATCAATTTTTTTTTATATTAGTTAAGGTTTTAAATGGTCTAAATTGAGCAGTATTACCACACGAATCGATAGAGCCTTTGCGACAACTTCCACTTCGGGTGCATTTATTTATGACACCCTCAGATTGTACAGGGTGGCTCAAGTTCAATGGTCGTCCGTTAATTGAAATACTGTGCACACATCCCACGAAATCATCAGTACTTATTTGACCTGGTCGTTCCAGAACAGGATCTGGACTTTCCAAACCGCCGATTAACAATGGTTGGTTGTTAAAATTCAAAGTCCTGCAATATATTAATGAGTAACACAACTTCTACTCAGAACTAATGACTAGAATCTGGAGTTTTATTTTAATTTTTATATGAGTGTATACTAAATGACCAACTCACCCGGTATCGCCGCTATTTTCCATGTAACATTCACCTTCGTTCGGTCTACAATCCTCACAAACATCGCCGTTTTCGTTGCACCCGCCCACATTCAATGAAACGACTTTTCCATTTCTGGTTGCTGTAATTTTATACCAATTTCCATCGGCCAAATTGTCGCTTGTTTTTCCCGTGGCATTAATTGACGTAATTGCGGTCCGAGCGCCTCCAAAACTGAAGACAGCTCGACCATTAACCAATTCGATCGCCACAAAATCGCTACGACCTAATGTCTGCGCACCGTAATTGTAAATCAAGAGGGAATATGGTTTTGTTGTGGCGAAAACTATGGAAATATCATTGGTGGTCGCGTCCAGGGTCGGGAACTTCATGTAGGACAGTTCATGGAATCCATACGTGGATTTTTCGCAATGACGCCCATAGCGGCCATCTGTACAACTGCATCTGTAGCCGGGCATCAGGTTCACACATAATCCATCGTGCAGACACGGATTCGGACGACAAGAATCTGCTAAAGCTTCGCATTGATTACCTCGATATCCAGACCTGATTATAGTCAGAAAATTATTTAAAAATCTGGAAATATTCTGGATAGTTTACCTGCACAAACAAAAGAAACTCGAACCGTCAGGGCTTTCCTTGCAAGTGCCACCGTTTTGGCATGGATTTTCCGAGCACACATCACCACGTTCCAGTTCGCAATTTTTGCCATCCTTGTCATGTGGACACAAACAATGATAGTTGAACCCTTGACGGCGACACTGTCCGTTGTTCTTGCATGGGTTTGGTAAACAAGGATCCTGACGTTTCTCGCAATTTAGTCCCGTAAAACTTTCTGTGCATCGGCACGAAAATTCGTGAGTTACAAGAGGCGAGGTGAATATTAATGTTTCTGTATCGGTAGTTTTCATAGTGCGTTTGACGGTTAGAGCTTCCTTACAAATACCACCTAAAAGAAAAAGTTAAGTGAAATAAGAAACCTTATTTAAACGTCGACTGCACATACCATTTTCGCAAACATCCTCGTTACATGGGGAAAATCCTATGGAAAACTCTCGGACCTGAAATAAATCGGCCAAAATGTCTCGCTTTTTCAGTAAACTATCTTTAAGGTAAAATTTGCTCTTATATACAGAGCCGCTCTTAATGGCCATGGTAATTTCTAATCCTCGTTCACCATCATGTAAACTATATAAAATCAAGGATTCTTCTTTGCTCAAAGAGCTTTTCATTGTGTCTAAAAATCCCGCATAGCAGTGAGTTAGAAACCAAGCTGCTGAGGTGTTTCTCAATAAAACCACTATGGAATTATCAATGGTAGCATTACTAAACGGAACGAATTCCACCTAAAATAATCAAATTTGAAACAACTCAAAATTAAATTAAAACAACAACAGCTTACTGTTACGCTTGAAACCACCGCTTTATGTTTACCATCGTGTCCAGACACCGTTAAAGAATATCCATTGTGAGCCGAGATAACTTTGGCTGCGTTCAAATCGCACCCATAAGAAATAGTGAGTAAATCGATAGGCGGTGACTTTTGTAAAATTTTACATTTATAATCGCCTGTAATGTCTGGATCGTTGGGTCGCACGTCCGCAATTACTCCTGTTGGAAAATCACCGTTGAATGTATGAACTACGACGTGAACGGAACGTGGTGCTGATTCAGAGTCATTCTCATCCAGAACCACAATTTTTACTGGCAATTGACTTTTCAAACGTGGCATTCCACTGTCGGTCACTTCGACAATGAGATGAAGTTCTGGATTTGCTTCTCTATCAATTACTTTAGTCGTAACTATTGTACCAGAGTGTTTATCGATTTTAACAAAATCTTGATGTTTTCCTCCGATCAGTTTGTAGGTGAATGGAGCACCGTTAGGAGGCAAATCAGGATCAGTGGCGCTCAACGTCATTATCTTCGACATAGGTGGTTGGTTTTCCAGTATTTTACCTACAACCTAAAAATGGATTGAGTAAAAAGTAGTTTAAAGACAAAATGTATATATATATATTTTAGAGTTATATTATGTTGCTCCATTGTTAATTTTAAGTAAATGTTTTCTTATGCAGGGATGGCAATAGATTTCAAATTTTATAGGAATGGAAGCATGTTGCTTGTGATTGTTGTGAGTCATGTAAGATATTTTACTTGTTACAATCATTTTTTGCCATTTCAAAGAATATTTTCGCAAACCGGTAACATTGAAGATTTTCTCAAAGTTAAAAAAAGATGGACTCACCTGAGGTGGATCAAAGATTGGTCCGTTATCATTCACATCCAAAACATTAATTTTTACGGTGGCAGTTCCAGTTTGCGGTGGCGACCCTGTATCTATGGCTCCAACCGTTAATGAGTATATCGCAATAGTCTCTCTGTCCAATTCTTTCGAAGTTTGTATGTCCCCCGTTTGTGGATCAATTTTAAAGGCTTGCTCTATATTTCCTCCAATGATCGAATAGCTAAACTGGTTGTTCTGGTACCTCACATCTTTGTCTATAGCTTTTACCGTTGTAACTCTCGTACCAATTGCTGCGGCTTCAGAAATTTCCGCTTGATAAACTGATTGCAAGAATTCAGGAGGATCGTTGCCGTCCTGCACGGTAACAATTACTTGAGCTTCATCTGTGTCATTGCCTCGAATGCCACCTGCATTCTTTGCCATAACCGTTAATACAATACGGCTCTGAGTTTCTCGGTCCAAGTTTCTGGACACACTTATCACTCCCGTTTCGCCATTGATACTGAATCCTTTGTCGTTACTCGAGCCCACTAGAAGATAATAAACTTTGCCATCCTCTCCAGAATCTTGATCAGTGGCTAAGATGGTTCCAATTTTGGTGCCTACTTCAGTGCTCTCGGAAACATCAAAATGAAAGGCGGACTGTAGGAATTTTGGGAAGTACTCGTTCACACCTGTTATGTGAACGCGAACCTCGGTTTCCCCGTACATGGGAGAGTCTGGATTAGCTGCAAGGACAGTTAACGTATAAAAGTTCTTTTCCTCATAATCGAATGAGAATTTCGATGTGATTTTGCCATTTTTCTGGTCGATTTGGAAATAGTCCTTATCCTCGCCTAAAAATTAAAGCAAAGTAAATACTTGTTAAGATAACTTTCACCTGGACTTAATTGCAGTAGTTCTTTGGTTTTTATACCGTTTAACGTCTCGCTCACAATTGTAGTGAACATCTTCATAGGCGATGAGATAATGGCTGAAGTGACCTGATTAGACTGACACAGTTTAATTTTTAGTTTATGATCGTGCCGTCAGTGAGACTTCTATCTACTTTGGCTTCTAGTTTATCACCTCTGAAAATGCTTACCGCAGTTGCGAATGAAACGTTAAGGTTAAAAACCATTAAACCACGAAAATTAAGTCCAGATGAAAATTCTCTTAATAACCTTTCTTAACGTGAAAGTCTAAAATTTTTTATACAGTTAATATTTAACCAATCTAAATTTACCTTCAGCAATAGAGTATAAGATTATAGCGTTTTTCGGTGAATCAGCATCAGTGGCGACTACTTGACAAACCAAAAAGCCTGGAAGTTGATTTTCGGCCAAATAGACATCGTAAAAGCTCTGACTGAATACAGGGCTGTTGTCATTGATGTCAGTTAATGTAATTGTGAGTATGGCCATAGCCCTGCGCGGTTTGAATCCCAAATCTTGTGCGGTAATGTTTAAATGGAACGCTTGAACCGTATCGTAATCCAACTGATGCAATATCGATATAGCTCCAGTTATTGAATCGATACCGAAATTCTCAGCTTCGTTTCCTGCTGATATCTCATAGCGTACCATTCCGTTAGGACCTTGATCGCGATCATTTGCAGTTACTACAAGAATGCTTGAGCCTAACGGCTCATTTTCCGGTACGATAACTTGGTAACTCAAAGCATTAAACACTGGAGTGAATTGGTTTTCGCCAGTTACTACAAAAGTAACCACGCTCTCGTCCATTTGCGGTGGAACACCCTTGTCAGTGGCCCGAATTTTTAACAGGAAACTGGTGCCAACTTCACCACGAACTGTTTTCTTCAAACATAACCAACCATCTGTTTTATCTATGGTGAAGTGTTCTGAAGCGTTGCCTTGTACGATAGTGTATTCAATCTCCGCGTTCACGCCTACATCGAACGGGTCTTTCGCTTTTACCTGCAACAATTGCTGACCTGGCACGGCGTCTTCAGGTACTGGAGACAAATATTCGAGCGCTTCGAATTTTGGTGCATTGTTGTTGGCATCGACCACATTTATAGTGACAGTGCACTCGGAGGACATCGGCGGTTTTCCATTGTCTGTGGCCAGAATTGTTAGGGAGTACGTGTTTTCTGGAGAGGCCTCCAATTTGGTATATTTATATCTGGAAGTAATAAAATAATAAATAAAAACTACTCTGACCACGGAGATGAGTAATTTTAATACAAACCGTATGCTCTGCTTGCTGAAAATCTCCCCTGAAGCCGGATCAACGCTGAACAGATCGGAAGGTTGTTGCAAACTGTAGCTGATCACCGAATTAGGGCCTTGTTTGTCCCGATCGGTAGCGGAAACCTGCCCAAGCACAACCACGTCCCGTTGCAATTCTGGAAAATTGAAGCTATAATAGGAATGCTCAAATTCCGGAGCATTATCATTCTGATCCTGGATGGTAATAGTTAAAGGCGTTTCCGAACGCCACGCGTCATCAACCGCAGCCACTTTCAATAAATATTCGTCTTGTTGTTCGCGATCTAAATGGCCTACAACCGTCACGTTACCACTATGTGGATCGATTTTAAACTTTTCACCGGGATTTTCCGTAAAACTGTAAGTGGCATTCGCGTTTTCGCCTATGTCACGATCAGAACTTGTCACTCTGATCACAAATGAGTTCAGGTCTGCATTTTCTGTTACGTTCACACTAAACAAACGGGTGAATCTTGGCGGGTTGTCATTTTTATCTAGGACTGTCACCAATACTGTGGATGTTCCGGTCAATTGAGGCACTCCCTGATCTTCAGCAATCACTGCCAGTTCATAACTCGCAATAGTCTCCCGATCTAATTTAGTTTGTGTATAAATTTCACCGCTATTACGGTCAATCTCGAAAGTTTTATCGAAATCGTTAACTAACTTGTAGGATACGCGACCGTTTTCACCCGAATCTGCATCTGTGGCATTGATTTGTGCTATGAGGATCGGAGGAGTCTCTTCTTCCATAACGGTTGTATTGTACAGTGGATTTTTAATTACGGGAGCGTTATCATTAAAATCAGTCACCGTGATTGTGAGACGCAAAACGCTGCGTAAAGCGGGTTTGTCGCTGTCCAGAGCTTCCAGCCATATCTCGTATTTTTGGGCGGTTTCGTAATCCAATCCATTACCAATAATTTGAATTTCTCCAGAATTTCTATCTACTTTTAAAGCCTCGCCTCCATTACCTCCCGCTACTGCATATCGAATCTCGCCGGGACCACCTTTCTTTGGAGAAGTTGCTTTGAATTTCGCAAACACTTTGCCCTCCTCCACGTTTTCCGATAAAATAAAGTCAGTTTTGGCTGGTAGATTCCACCGAGGAAACAAATGGTCTGGTTTTAGATGGATTTTCAGTTCGGCACTTGATTTTCTTGGCGGTTGTCCTTGATCGCTGGCTTCAATTTCCAGATTGTAATAATCGATTGGAGACTGTTGCATGTCGAACAAAGCTTTTATCACTCCAGTTTGTTTGTTTATGGTAAAGTTATGTGCATGTTCTCCATATAGGGTGTAAATAATTTTACTGTTGACGCCAATATCTAGATCTCGCGCTGTAGCCCCAAATACGAAATCTGATGCTTTAGTTTGATCTGATATATAAACCTGTAAATTCACGAATTAAATCGATTCATAATTAATCATTCATAAACGCAAACCTCGTATTTTGTCGACGAAAATGTAGGAGAATTATCATTTTCATCTAAAACTCGAATAGTTAAATTGACAGCACTAGCTTTGGGTTCCGTTGCTGAACAATCCTGAGCAATCAAAGTCAAATAGTACGTTTCGGTCTCCTCTCTATCTAAAACTGAGTTAGTGCTCACCATGCCTGTCTCCTGGTTCACTTTAAATCCTAAAAAAATGCTTGTTATCATCTGAATAGTTCGAAACAATACCAATTAAGTTTACCATCAATTGTATCTCCTAAAAGACTGTATTTAATTTTTCCATTTGGACCGATGTCCTGATCGTTAGCCCAGGCAGTCAGTATCCAAGTGTCCACTGGAGAATTTTCTTGAATGCTGGCGAAATAGGATTGACGTTTAAATTCTGGACTATGGTCGTTTACGTCTTGAACGATAATTCTTAAAGTGCCAGTGCCAGTTAATGGAGGCGAACCTAAAACAAGAAGAAAACCGAAATTGCATAACTAGTGATTTTTTATATTTTCTTTGGTATCGAGAGTAACCATGAGGCGAAGAAGACAACAACGAAAACTTTCCTTCGTACAAAAAACCGTTTCGTAACCCGAACCAAACCACCGTGCATAATCGCAATCAGAGAATGATTTAAACAAGATGACCCGACGACCCTGTATCGAGGATAAATAGTCGTCGAGTCACCGGAGGTAATTCGCCGCCGCCGGGGTCAAAACGATGATGATGACCATCGTCAATGGACCAGAAATAGTTAAATGGCTTCAAGTGGATGTGGAGGGGTCTCCTCTCTTTTTCTCGATGACGTCGAACAACAACCGCACTTTCCTTCATATTTCCAATCGGCTCTTCTAGATGCTAATCATCATTATCATCAATTCGTGAGAACGAAGAGAAGTCCCTTTTCCGATTGGTCGTGACTCGAGTATTGTAGATGGTAAATGTATGTAAAATTTTTTAAAAAGTTTAAACTTGTTGTTGCTGTTATCATTGTTATGCCTAATCGCCTAATGTTCAACTCTGCACGGTCTTTAGCAGGAGAACTGATTCTCGTTGATGATAACACGATGTTTTATTATTTTTTGACGCCATATTAAAACTCGCTGGGTCAACGTGGTATATTTACGAGACCCTTAAGGCGCATTCAAACGGGAAGGACGCTCGTTAGAAATGATATGAGGGAGTGCCCCAGGTGATAACCGATTTTATGGTACTTCTTCTGTTTATTTAATATGGCTAACGCGAATGCAAATCATCAAGCAGATATACGTTAAAAACATTCGTGATGTTCGAAAATAAATTGTCTGTTGAACGGGGAGCGAGAGCACATCCCTTTAATGTTTTTTACTACGATGAAGAGACCAGGAATGGATTTGGAATTTTGCTACAAAATGGAGATTAGATGTGGGTAGTTTATCTGGCAGATAACGAATAAACGTAATTCTTTTTACCCCGAAATATAAGTAGATTTAGTTTTTTAAAGATGTCTACTGTACCATGGTTAAGAGCAAAACTTCTAGTGTAGAAAACTCTGTTGATTCATATACGTAGTTTATTAAAATGGATAATATAAAATTCAGACTACAAAGAAAAAATGTACAGTTTTTATGGAAATTAGATAGGAGAAGAAACACATTTCTGCACCAACCATAAAGTTGTGCCTGACACTCCTTTGGTAGATATTCAAATCTAATCCTGAAAATATTCGAGAATGATATGAAATATATCTTATTAAACTATTAACTATTAGTAGGTGTATAAAAAAGAGTGCTAAAAACTTTTTTTATGTTTAATTGAATGCGTTTGGGATACCCTGTATGATAAAAAGGAACCTCGAAGATCTCTGAAGCTGGTAATTTAAGCCCGATTTCAAAGAGACGTGACCGAACGTACCTAAGTGATCGATTTCGTGCGTTTAACACACATAAGCTGGCTACTGTTTTCAATTTAGGCAACCCAACAACAACAACAGGTCGTTTTTCGCTTTTTGATCACCTTTTTTTGTCAAACAAGAAAATATAATCTTACCAGTATCCATTGCCACCAAACTTAACACGTATTCCTCTTGAATTTCCCTGTCTAGTGCCCTTAACAAGGATATGTCACCGGTGGATGCGTTTATTCGAAAGATGTCTGTATCGCCTTCTTTTATAAAATACCTTTTAAGAAATTAAAATTTAAAATCAAATTCAGTCATTAAATATCAAAATCGTTACCAACCTGACTAGATTGTTAAAGGGAGGCGTGTCGGCATCGTAAGCCTGGACAGTAATAACGTAACCCCCATTTGGAGGAATGACGTTTTCCATAACGTAGGCCAAATACGGGGAGTCCAAAAAAGTTGGAGGATTATCATTGATGTCGGACACCTGAAAAATGACGTTTCAGAGAAAAATGCATTTACAAAAGTTTAAAAGCAAGTTTTTAATAGTTAAAATACTCTGATTCGATATTACGACTGCAATTGAAAGCTAAACGCTTGGCGCAAAAATTAAACCCATGATTTATCGATTGTGAATGTTACAGATAGTGAACGCGATTTCCACATATTTCAAATATACAAAGTGTCTGGTTTAAAATTGCAAATGCAATAATATTTTTTTGTAAATTCTTTACACCCTACATATAACATAAAAATGGGCTCACCATAATTGTGATTTCTGCAGTGTCTGAACGTACAATTCCTTCATACACATCTCCAGCACAGTCCTCCGCTCTAACGGTCAAAACGTATTTGGACTTTCGCTCGAAATTCAAATTTTTAGCCACTCTAACCACTCCTGTGTCTTCGGTAATGCTGAAATCGCGATTTTCATCACCACGACTGATCGAATACCGAACGCGTCCATTTAAGCCATCATCTATATCCGTTGCGGACACTTGAAGTACCATGGCACCAATCGAAGCATTCTCAGCTACAGTGGCACTATACTGTTTTGGATCAAATACTGGACTATTGTCGTTCTCGTCTAAGACATTAATCATAAGAGTCATATTGGCACTTCTTGGAGGATCGCCTCGATCCCTTGCAATTATTGTCAGTGTATAGTTGCTCGTTAATTCTCGATCAATATTATTAGCAACTCTCAAAACGCCGTCCACCGAACCCAAGGAGAATATTTTAGTGTTTGGCAACAGAAAATATTCGATATAGCCATTTCGTCCTACAAAGAAATAGGACTTGTATGTATAGGGTTTGAATAAATGTTTAGGCAACTAATAACTATTAACTTTTTGAAAAATTGAGTAATATACAAATTTAAAATTGGTTCTTGAAAAACAAAACCCTATTAGTCCTGCACATTATAAACCTACCTTCATCTTTATCAATTGCCTTGATGGCCATCACCATCGTATTTTTGGCTACGTTTTCCATGAGGGCCGTTTTGTTTGGAGTAACAAATTCCGGTGACATGTCGTTGACGTCTTTCACAATCACAGTTACCTAGTATAGAAAAGAAAATTTTAATTTACATTTGTATACCGATCGGTTTGAGAAGGCGTCATTATCGACGCCTTGGTTCCCCCAGTACGGACAGACATTTCATTTGTTGACAACACTGTGTCAACACTTGCAGGCAGAAGAAGAAGAAGACAGCCTTAGGTGCAAGATCGTTAATACGTCGGATGAGTGTTTGTCGAACAAACATCGTCGTCAACTCTCGAGGCGTCTCCGAGTTGATTTTGGAATGATAAAAATTATTATTGTTATGATGGTAATGGTACCTGAACAGTGGATGAGAGACGAGTCTCTGGACCTCGGTCTGTTGCTGTCACGATTAAATTGTACAGACTGATAGTTTCGCGATCCAAGATCTGACGAGTGCTTATGGTACCATTTGGAAATATTTCGAAATCCCCATTGGGATCTCCTGATATTATACTGTAGTCAATCCGTCCATTTTCACCTAAAAGGTAAATTTTCTTGTTAATACCACCGTCAGATGGCGCTGTTAAACTTACAATATTTTTTTTTAAGAAAAAACGAACGGTCTTGCAAACAAGATTGGCTCATGGTAGGGAAACGTGTTTTTCATTATTTCTTTTTATGGGGTCCGTATAGTATAGAATAAATTATTTTTACGACTCGCGAGCGATTATTTTAACAAATAATAAACGGCTCTCACGGAGTCCGAACCGAGTGCAGGCATTAAAAAGAGAAGGAACAATGTTTATGTAAATGCAACAAACGGTTCGAACAACGTAACAATAAAAGAAAACCGTTTTCGTTGTCAGGGACAAATTTCCTCTATTACACTGTGGTGATTTGAAGACATACCACTCCCAATATTTGAGAGCAAGAAGATGGCCACCCCCACAAGTATGTTATTTGGAAAAATACTTGGTTCTCTTTATAAAGAAAACAAATATGAGATATGTGTGATCAAAATGAAATGTATTTTTTTGTATGGTTTGTCAAGCCATTTGTGGACAGAATTCTGTAAGGCATCAGCATTCAGACGGTTGGCAAAGGTCTAAATAAATGAAAATTACATATAAAACTCGTAACTACATGGAGTATGGTGTTGGCCAATGCAAATTGCTTAATGTGACTTTGAGTAGTTTTAAATCGAGCGGTTCTATGCAAAAGAATGATACTTCCAATCTAATTGGTCCAAACCAGATTTAACAAATAGTAGTTGACAATAATATATGGCATTAATGGGTGACCCATTTGACGAATTGGCAAAAACAGACACCCTTCAGTTCAAAATACCCTCACAAATTTTTGTACCGCTTAAAATTGAACACATCGTATTTTTTTAAGATGTTTTTGACACGTTGTAAATGTATTCGGGATGACAGGTTTTCACATGACGGAACATAATAAAAAAAGGAATCGTGTATTTTTCAAATAAAGCTCCACCACGAATCGACCTGCAGAGGTCAAGATCTACGCCCGATGACATGCAATTACGACAAGCGTACTTAATAGAAAAAAAAAGAACAAAATCACCGGCTTTTTTCCTGTAATTTTCTTCCGTCCACGGTCGGCTCCTTTCAAGTGTCAACTTATCATTAAACTTAATTCGATCTCTATTGTTTCACGCCACAAGACATTTCGCTTCTGACATCTAAGAATAGTTTGATCCTATTCTAGTCGAAAGTTCAATTTGAACCTGGTTTACAACCCTCTGAAAGTGTCCGGTCATGTTAGTTCCCATATTCGAAAAAACTGTCATCGACAACTCAATCCAAACAGAAGAAATTCAAATTATGCAAAAAGAAAGTGAATATTATGGAATTTCGAAAATTGTAGAAAATAAGATTAAATTTCGGAGTGTCAAAGAAACTACTTTTAAACAGTTAAATTCATTAAAATACAGGATGTCTCGTCATGTATCTGCCATAACTTAAGTGTTACCAAGCCAATTACAAGTCAAAGACGTTAATAAGCATGTGCCCTAAACTCAATCACAACTAAACTATAAGCATTTGAAGCTTTGAAGCTCGAATTGAAGCTTTCAAAAACGTATTCTATCAAAAGGTATACGAACAACTGTTAATTTTACAAAAAACAAAAGAATTTTATTGGATTAATTGCTCAAAATGTTTAACCAATTGCTCGATACAAGTTCGAACTCTTTTCAAAATGGAAGATGTGGTTTTTTTTAATTGTCTCGGGATCAGCACGAATATTCTGTGCTTCATCCGTAATATTAGCAATAAGTTGTTTTTTCTTTTAGCTCAAACTTGTATCGAGCAATTGAGTACCCATTTTGAGCATTTAATCCAATAAAATTCTATAGTTTTTTTGCAAAATTAACAGTTGTTCGTGTATTTTCTGAAATAATACGTTTTTAAAAGCCTCAAATGTTTGTGGTTCGGTTGCGATTGAGTTTAGGACACAAGTTCATTAGACGTTTTTGACTTGAAATTCCGCACTCTTAAACTATGGCAAATACATGACCGGACACACTGTATAGACGGATAATTTGTAAAATGGACATGTCAAGCTGATAGAGTTTCCTGATTCCCAGTTACTAGAATTTCCTAGTTTTTCTTTTAACCTAAACTGAAAGCCACTGATTGTGAGAGAGAATTGAGGCCTCAGAAACGTGCTATATTATCTTTATTAGTCTTACAAATTAGTAATTAGTAAGCAACGTTGCCAGATCCATTAAAAAGTTATAGTTTATTGCAGATTTAATTTTTTTTCCGTATTAACAGTTATAACTTTCCGTTAAAGTACAACACACTTGAGCCCAATGAAGACATTCTGATTTGATGTTATTGTTTCAGCAACACTGTGCTAATTAGCGCAGTGTTACTGCTTGTTATTTCGATAAAATGAAGCACCAAATAAAAAAATGGACAATTGTGACGGTTTATTAAAGTTGCGGTCGAAATGGTAAAAGGTAACTAAGCATCGCAAAAATAACGGCCGAAACGGAACAAACCAGAAATCGTCCTGTTTCATTTCGATGATTTTTTTCGAGCGGCGTTATTTCTCTTTTTCTCTGTCAATTTAATACGTCTTCATTTGACAAGCGCGAAGCATGGGAAGCGACAGGCGAGCAACAAAATGAAGTGCAAAGAAGAAGAAGACGAAGGAAATACAAAAAAAATAAAATAAAAACGAAACAAGCGGCGGTTGTGTGTGCAATGGTGCCCTTCACGGTTGAAATTAAAAGATTTTTAACGCAAAACGGCATCATCAGACGAACGCTCGTTTCGTTCAGAGAGAAGGATAATTAAAATTTCGCCTGATGCCCCCCTTGCCTTCCATTAATGCCCTCTTTCGGAGATCGCTGTTAATTACGAAATGACAAAAGAATATTTTGCCACGTCTTAACACCTCACTGAGAGGGCCATGACGACCATGGTGATGATGATGATGAGGATGCCGACCGTGAAGTTGGAAAAAGAAAATAAAACGCCTTCTTGGAATTTCAATAATATAGGCGACCATTCAAAAGTGAAATTAATTGGAAAATCTTACGTTCGCAATTCAATACTTACCGGAGTCTAAATCTGTTGCACTGACTGTTACTACACTGCTACCAACTGTTGTGTTCTCGAAAATTTCATTGCTGTAGGACATTGGATCGAAGACGGGCGTATTGTCGTTCAGGTCCAGAACATTACAGTAAACTGTCAGGGTGCTCGACAAAGGGTGCTGTCCGGAATCCTGAGCTTGAACCACCAAGATATAATGTTGAACCTGAAACGTAACGCAATGAAAAAACATTTTTTTTCCCTAACATTCACAAAAAATTCACAGTTGTAACAATTTGTTCGAAGCCGTGACCTGTTAAAACCGATAAATAAACGTTCGAATCGGCATAATGAGAGAGTTTAGCGACGTTTAATGCCAAAACGGACCGATAATTTTCCAAACGCGGAATGTCATCGAAAGAAGAAAAAACTTAAACGACAATGAGTTTTCGCACTGTCGAGTACAGTCTACGATTTATGCCAGGTTCCCGGTTCCATTGGCAATGCGAAAATGAGAAACATGAGCAAAAAACTAGAAACGAGCGCCCGCTTTGGCAAGATGACGAATAAAGCGACTGTGCCTGAATAATAGCTATCAAGTCAAGAGGTAAAAGTTTTTCTTTTGCTGAACGTATTGTGTCCTAATATTAAAAATTGCACGCTCTGTCCATCTACAGGGTGTTCACCGTAAAGTATTGCACGCGTAAATATTGAAAAACGATTCAATATAGCAATCCCAATGCAAGATTGTCTAATTCGTAAACTAGGATGGAAACAAAGAGAGTACTAAAAACGGGCAAATAGAGCTATTAGAGGGGAAACGTGACTATTAAAAATTAAAAATTAAAATTTCATATTTTCTCGTTTCGTCTAATGACATTTTTTCCTCAAAATCTTGTATCTATTATTACAAACGTCACAAAACTTACTTCCTCGTAATCCAGTTTAGAGGTGAGAGTGAATACACCGGTTTGTGGATTCAACGAGAAAACGTCATTGGCCCAATCGCTGATCACCGTGTAAGTTAATTGAGCATTGACGCCCAAATCCGCATCTGTCGCTTTGATCTGGCCCACCCTGGAACCTCGACCGGCATTCTCCGGAATGTCGAATGAATAGGCGTGTTCCAGAAACACAGGTGGATTGTCATTGGTGTCGTTAACCTGCAATCATAAGAACGATAAAAATTTCCGTAAACAAGAAATTCCATAGATCGGCCATTAAACAGTCTAGTACCTCCACCCATCATCATGATCATAATATGGGATGGTCGTTGAAGAAGTAAAGATCAACGAACTCTAAAAAGTAATTGTCGATGATGCTATACCGATAATTTTGCGGGACTATTTATTGACGTTCCGTTTCGGTACCGAACGAACAGGTACCGTTGGTATCATAAGATAGTTAGTTAGGTATATTAGATTTACTTAGGTGACAACTGTATACATACACATATCATTATAAATTGCTCATTTGACAACACTGTCAGTTTTCAATTTAATCAAAGGGTACCGACAAATTATACATAATTATAGAGACGCAAAAAAATATCATTTTATGTAAAAAATTCCGATTTTTGAGAAAACGACAAAAATCTGTAGAATTAAAGAAAAGTCTCTAGACATGGCAACACAGCAATATGCATATGATTGACGAATTAAAATCGGATTGTCTAGTTCACGTCAATTGTCAACACAATTATGTTGAAGAAAAAATTGTATGAAATTGTACCATCGTTTGATCAGATCTTTCTCTCTCTCTCTCTCTTTCCCTTTCCCTCTTTCGTTCTTTCTCTTACCCATTGGCTTATGTTCGAAAATACAGCCGTCAAACTGGGGCGTCATGCTAATTGACAAGTGAAGCGAACCGCCGCCGTATGACAGTAGACAGACTGACCAAGAGTGACGTTTCATCGATAAAATAAAGCGCCCCGAAAAAATATCTCTTTTCATTCGTCTCTGTTGCTTTGTTCATTGTTGTGGCGTGCGAGAAAGAGAGGCCAAGACCTGCGGCGGCCAAACCGGCCCGATCGAAAATTCCCTCAAGGGTATTTAATAAACAGTTGTCCGATTTGTTGTTTGGTCTGTTGCCGCCACAGCACCGTCCGAGACCTGAAGAATTCTTCATCTTAATTTTTTTTATTTGGAGCAATGGTAATAAGTAATGGAAAAGACAAATGATCATTTTTCATAAAACGTCATTGCAACGTAGCAAGAGGCAAGGATGTTTATGTTAATTGATAAAAATTGTTTCATATCCTCCTGTGAATACATCCTGAACTAAATAAGATCAGTATTGCCACATTGGCCACAAATACTTTTGAACTATGCACTACAATTGGAAAAGTTTTTTTTTTGGCAATATTGAAGAAATTTACCATTTGAGTTTTCCCTTATCCTACCCTTTCAAATATTTCCTCAAAAAATAGTCCAGAGGAAGATAGTTCTTGTGATTGGTCTGGTCATTCTATTGCTGTACTACATCTATCCACTCTATAATTTGAAATTTCGCGTGTAAGTAAGACAGTGTCAAAGAAATCTTTCTTGGTCGAATAACAAATTAGTGTTGTAAGTATCGAATTCATGAAGACGTGGATAGAAAGAACTGATCAAATAGAAATGAAGAAATTGATCTATCGCTTACTACGATGCACTAAACAATCACGATTTGAATATACTGTGAAGAAGTGGTTGTGCATGTATAAGTGGTGCGTGACATTTAAAAAGCCCAAATGAACTCTATGCTAAAAATTATTCAGAAGAAATTACAGTAAACTGGATGTTTTCCATAAAAAACTCTACGCCTTGATCTCTTTAAAAAGTTAAAATTACAGTATTAGCATGTCATGGGTTTTTTTGGGATTCTCTCCATATTTGAAGCAAAACACCACCATTTAACATTGACTCGTTAACGATCGTATTTTCATTAGAGAACCGTCAAATCACTGTGAGAACTTAAGTTGTTTAAATGGGCTTGCAACTACAGTTTGATATGAGACAGAAAAAGTCGGAAAGTTGTCTTTTGGTTGGATGGTACGTAGATATATTAATTGATCATTCTTGGTATAGCATTTTACTGTTATTTTGCTCAGTGTATGACGATGATGGAGAAATAAATCAAGCGTAACGTAAATACTTTATAAAACTACCCGTTGACAGCTCGTCGATCTGTTTGTGAAAAAATTTTTTGATTTGTGTAAAACGGCAAAGAATTTGAAAATTGCAAATTGCGAACAAATCAAAGAAAAAAAAATGAGACCGTACGTACCTCAACAGTAATCATCGTGTCGGTAAATTGCTGTCCGTCACTGCATCTCACCATCAGCTTGTAAATGTCCTTTGTTTCCCTGTCCAGACTATCGGACAACTTCAATACGCCGGTTGTCGCATCCAATATTAACTTGCCATCGTCCCCATCCAAAATTGTGTATTCCAATTGTCCGATTGTGTCGGGATCTTGGGCTCGTATTGTAGCGAAAGAGTGTCCTGGTCCGAGATCCTCGGACACCCAATAGTGAATGGGCGTGGGGTCGAATCGGGGCGGACTGTCATTTTTGTCCAGTACTGTCACTTCAACCTGAAACAACAAAAACACAAATGCCTGATTGAATTCGACCAACTTAAAAATATTCGAATTACGCAGACCAACGACGAGCCGGTCCGCAAAACGAAAAAACAATCGTTCAGTAGTTTTCTTTATAAATAAAACTCGCAATTGGAATTTCGCTAATTAAAGGAGATTGAAGGAGGTCTTTTTGGCATGTCATAATAATGATCTGTGATCAGTGGCGTCACGTAACGTTGTTTTTGTGACTATTCTTCCGATATCAGTAGTTTTTCTACACCAAATTACCTTCAAATTGCTTTAGAACTGTGAAAATTATTTAAATTAAGCTTATCTGGGTTTTGCATGAATCATAAACTAACATACTGACATAGGCAAATAAATGAATTTGTCCAAAGATCTTTTACAAATTAAAATTAGTATGGGTTGGATGGTATAATTTTAAATGTACATCACATCTGTTAACAACCATACCGTTTTCGAATTTACAAAAAAAATATAGTAGAATTGCATAAAATTACATTTCACATCTATAGACGTATAAAGTCAGCTTATGGCATGTTGGAGATGGTACACAAAGCACTATGTTTTTATAATTTAAAGTATTTTAAGAATTTAATTATGTACAGGTTCTATAACGAGACGAGTTTGCAAGATCCCCCCCAATCAACATTAAAGAATACAAAAGGAAGAAGAAGACGTATAAATGCTTGCATAAGAACAATTACGGTCGTATTAATACTCGCTTCTCGAAGAAAGACTCAAGACAGCCTCAATCAAGTCTCCCTAAATACTCATTTTGTCAATCTGATTAATATGCTCAAGTCTCCCTTGACTGGAATCGAATAACTATTAATAACGAACAGATGCTCAAGGTATTCCTGACTACTGAGAAATACTTAAGGTACAACTATTAATACGGCCTTTGGGTATTTGATTGTTTAAAATTCGTTCTGAGCTAGTTCTGCAAATTACTGCTAGAAAGGCTGCTGTAAAATACTATAGAAATATTACGTCAATTGTCAGAATAAAATACTTTTTGTAGAGTTTCCCAAAAGTTTCATTCATATAGTAAGGTGATATTTTTAAAATTCTTCAGCAGAAAAATACTAAAAAAAATTAAATTAATATTATTTTTATTTAAATTTTGTTTTTATTATTGTTTTTTATTTTATTTTTCATTAATGTAGCAAATAAGTGAGATTCTGCTGAAGTTTTCTCACATTAAATTTTGATTGATACGCATTTTATATAGAAGAGTTACAAGTTCGTAAAAACTTCCAATGCCCATTAACAGAGTATTTAATTCATATAAATAATTTCAGACTGTTATTGCACGTTTTTTATTTGTTTTATCCAAGTTTGGTATCCGAGGCATATATTTTTAAGATAACGATGGAAAATTCTAAGAAATCTTCATTTCGGAACGAGCAGTGGAAACAGGTAAATTAAAAAAGAGAAAACTGTACATAATGCAGTTTTCTCATTAAAATTCAAAATTTAATGTCATATTTATGTTTCGTTAGTTGATTGCTTGACTGATGATTTTTTGTTTCTACTGTTAAATTCACCCACTAGAGGATGCTGTAAAACTGAAAACGATTTTTATTAAGAATGGAAGTGTCACAGAAGCCATAATTGCTCCATTGTTTAGGGCAATACATAAACATTTAATGAATATGATACCCTCACTATGATAATTGACTTGATTGGCCATCTCGAGATAATGAGGTATCGAGTGGTCGTTCTATTCGCTATACATTAATTATATCAAATAGGTTTAGGACGAAACGTTTAAACTATAAAAGTTTCGTTAATCTTTAGAGCAATTGGCTCCTGTGCTTCGGTCTATTTAGCAGGCTATCCCTCAAATTTGTATAGAGCAAGAAGAAGCCATACGAGAAATTTAATTTAATTTAGAATAATTTGCTAATGGGTTCCGGGCAATTTATAATAATAACACCGATCAACACTGAAGAATTTTCCAAAGTTTTATCGATCGTTTTTGAGTAAATTTGAGGTGCTGATTACGAAAGTTATTTTCTAGCAACTCTATTTTTTATTTAAATAAAAAAACAAAATCCACACAAAAACATATTTTTTTACTACAGACTTTATTTAAAAAAGTCATACCAAATTTGTCTTTTGTATGACTTTCTTGAGTGAGTGGTTTTTGAGTTCAAAATTTCTTGAAAACTATAACTATGTATATAAAACTGTTGGGCCGCAACTAATATGATTCATGAAATCATCACACAAAAATACATCAAAATGGATATCAATATTTTAGAAAATTTTTACGAAGTGGATTTTTGTTGAGTAGTATAATTTGATGTTTCCAAATTAAACGTTTTAGTCAGTTTATTGAAATTTTACTCAAAATTATAGGTGTTCTATTGAATATGTTGAGGTGATGGAGTTGTTTGCGGCAAAGCTGGATAAATGAGAAAGATTCGTTCTTCTGTTCGAAACCAGGACAATTTACTTTTTATGACAAGACCAAGAATGCTGCGTTACAAGTAAGTTTTTGAATTCAATTCTCGCTATATAATACGGTCACTAACTAAGACTTTTGTCACTATGTAAGAACTATCATCGTTTTCTCGTAGTTCACTATCAAAACATCTTAGTATTTCTAAAGGCTTTGAGAATGTTCGCATTTCCCGTGAATAATCGTCGGAAAATAAATGACACCATTGAGGATTTTCGAAGTTTTAAGTCTTAAGCTTTTAATGTTTTCTTTTTAAGATATACCCAGGTAGAATAGGTAGGTAGTTCTAAAGTTCAACAGATTACAAATGAATACCACTACCTTAACATAACAAAGAAATAGTAAAGCAGTAACAAATGAGGGTAAAATAGTATCAAAATTACTTGCCGTTCCTCGCTCATTATGCTGCTATTTGTAGCCTAGATGTAGTTTCATTATATAAAATGTGTAAAAAAAAGGGGCACGGGTTTAATTTTCCCGAAAAAAAACTTTATTGTTGTTTCTCTCACCTTGAATTTTTACCGTTCAATTTCTAGGAAACGGTGTTGCTGAACTTCGTAGGTTTTCAGGTTTTTTTAGACATTTCACAGATTCATTAATAAAGACTCTTCTAGCGGTCATTCTTCCATGTTACAAAAAAAATACTTTTTTAAGTCGACATGTGACAAAGTGCACCCGACGACCCGTGGTGATGGTGATGGGAAGCAAATGCACCAAAAGAATTCGGGTTTTACTACCTGCTTAAAACAAGTGAAAAATCGGATAACGGGAAATCGTACATGTACCGGGTGAAATTGCAAAATAGGCGGAGAGATTATGGGCGTATTCATTTTATAACATTAAGCCACGCCCGACCTGCAATAACGTAATAATTGGAAAAACAACTTTTATCATTATTAGAGCCGATGTCTGGTCTCTCGTAAGCTAATTAACACCTCGAATGTACCATAAATGTATCTTGGACCAAAGATATTTACTTAAGAAGATAATATAATTTGTTGTTTGTTGTCGGGGACGTTAACGAGACAATTTTCCTCAATGTCGAATTAACGCTTTAGCAATAATTAGCCGCACACGGTGGTATCGGAACCTTCTCTCGTTCTAAGCTCCTTGTTCCTTTTTTTCTGCTCGGTGTGTCATTTAATTGGTCCGTTAAACGGCGTAATTTAACGAGGACATTTTCACGATAAATAATCATAATGTTGTCATATTAAATGACGATTTTATGTTTAAATCTTTTTATGTATCCGCACAGAGATGAACGGATGTATTTTCCATTTTCTGAAAGCTCCAACCGAAAAGAACAAGTTATGTTTTAGATGAAAACATAAGTAATCAGTCTAAATCTTGAAGGATTCCCTAATAGAACATTAGTAAAGTTAGAGCTTAAAGATAATCGTTGCAAGAGATATGTAATACTGGAGGGCGATATATATCACAACTGGTATCTGCAAAGACAGGGACATTTAATGGTCTAAATTTAGAAGAGTTCTGAGCCCTGTGAATTGAAAACTCTTTCAGTAATAAAACTCAAGAAAGTCGTCGCCATCGTCAAAATGGTGATAGGAAAAGAACAGTTCTTAGTCTTAACACACAAAACAGAAACTACCAGAGAAAGGATTCAGAACTAAGCTTGAGAACCCAGTTTCAGTTTTGTTTGATTTTGTTCTGAGTATACAGGGTATTCTATGATGAGAGGAAGATACTTGAAGAGATGATTGATATACAGCTCATTTCCAATAAAAAAAGGCACATAAATAAGGACTCGAATTTCAAGAGATTTTTAGTTTTAATTTTTTGCTTCATTTTACAAGAACATTATTACGAAAATTGCAACTTTCCCATTCCACGTGACATAAAAACAAATATCCCATGTGAAAAGCATAAAATTTCCTATCAGACAGCCTTTATACAGTACTTAGATATTTCCTGAGTATTAAATTAGAAGTGTTTAAAATCACGAATTACTTTTTGTTGATGTTTCTCTTGAGTGCATGTTAATTTAGTAAATTTCAAGTTGAAAATCGAACCCTTATTTAAATATATAACTTTTTTTATTGAAAATGAGTTATATCTCAGGTATCTTCTTCTCGTTATAAAACACCACGTATATGAGGCAAAGTCAAATGAAAACTTAATTTTTTAATGTTCTCTCATGTGATACAAGTTTACAGAACTCTTATTTCTAAGATGTAGAAATCTTTACTAATGATGAATTTGAAGAACAATTAAAAGGCTCTCTTAGTGATGACTAATTCACTAAAGTACTGCACTAGGGAGGAAACGCGTTTTATGTTATTCATTTGGTGAACATTGATGGAGGGTAACCCATTGATATAAATCGTAGAATGAAGTATTAATTTGACAATTCATACTTTGCTCTTCACTAAATGTATAAATGGAATAACTCATAGACACTTACTCAACAACTAAAGATGATAGAGAGAACTTATCTGGCATTTTACGAAAACACTATACATTTACGGGTATATATTTACATACATATGTATATGTACGATTAATGTTCGTATTCCTTATACAGACGGCCATTCTGAAGGAAAACTTCAAGCAGAATAATTTCCTAATTAATTTAATTAATTAGAGTAGAGAAGTTGATTATTATTCCTTTGGGCGCTTGTGATGTGAGCGCGGTTTTTCTTCGAAGATTTTTAGAATTAAACAAAAAAAAACAAAAGATAATCGAGTCACGCGATTCACCTGTTCGTCTCTGGCTACTGTGACTACGACTATTACCAACTGTACCTCACTCTCGTTTTGGATTTATGTTACCGTTTAACGTTTTTATCACAGAAACCGGATGGGAAAAGAAACGAACGTTTCGTGACGCTCAATTAATTATTATTATACCGAATACCAATTGTTTTTTCTTTTCTTTCTTTGTAAAATTCGATTTCAACCTTTCACGCAAATGTGAAATATCGATAGTAGAACACATGTTTGGTTCCGAATCTCCAGGTACGAATACTGAAATTACGGGGTTGTATTTACAGGACAATTTTGGATCGAAAAATGGCCATTTCCTTCGGCTTAAAATAATGTTGCCCGATAAAAAGATCCCAATAAATAAGTGATAAGTGGCCGATACACGAAATGCTACTTTAAATTGCTCAGGAGGATTATCGCCGGCACACCGACTCGACCGACTGCTGCTCCATGGCCATGGCGAAGAAGAAGAAGAATTTCTCTTCGAGTTTATCTTTGTCTGTCTCTCCGTGTATTTGTGCAGGAGAGGTGCATTTTTTCTTCGATTCGAAAAGTACAGAGTCGTACTGGCCTACAAGGTCTTGGAAACGAGTGAAGAAAATATCGACATAGTCCAAAAGTTATTAAAAAGAAATCAATTTTAACCATTTGTCATCAATAGATCGGAATTGTGCCCTATTTGTAATTCAATTAGACCGTGGTTACCAAACTTCGCACTATAAACATTAGCTTAGGTTGACTTAATTTAGATTGTCCACCCTAAATTTTTTTAAACAAAGTCCGCTTTAGAGAAGGTCCCTACTTCAAATCTTTTTCTTTATTTTCTCAAGAACAAAATCATGTTGAACTTTGAAATAAGCACGACCCTAGAGAATATTTTGCAAGCAAAATCCCTATATAATTTTCAAAATACTTATCTTCCAAATTTCTGCTTTTTAGCATTTTCTTCGAAAACTAAAGAATTAGTCGATTACCTAGAAGAAAATTCGATTTTCCTCTAATTTTTTCCAGTAAGCCCGCCTCTGATTTAATGCACATAATATTATTATTGTTCTCAATCCTTTTTCCAATGTTGCCAATCGTTCTTCTTGTCAGATACATGTTAACATGATGTGTGTTTGCGTTTGTATGTGTTTTATCTAAGTAAAGGGCGCTTTGAATCGGGTTCGTTACGTTGCCTCTATACGCTCGGTTCGGTTTCATTAAAAAGCGCTTATTTACGCGATTTATGGCCCATTTCAAGCTGAAATATTTGTCCAAATTTAACTGGGTAGATAAGGGAAATTCCGCGCTCGAAGACTTTCCCATCTGCACTTCGTGCTCCATTCGTGCCGCAACAAAGAAAATTAATTCGTCGCGTAGGGAAAACCGCAATTTCATATGCAAAACAACGACATAGAGCACGCATATTCACCGTGAAAGGGGCCTTAGGACTTGTGGGGCATCGGCAACTGTAATCGCCGTTTCTTATCGAAAACAAAAATCCCCGCCCTAAGGTTGAATCAAATCTGGCAACGCGTGGAGAGGCCGTAAAAGTAATAAAAAAAACTAGGAGTTTTCAAAAGAAAAATGTACGTCACTAACAGAGTTGCCAAATTGGATGTACTTTATATGAAAATTGCCATAGATTAATCGTTCAAGATACAGTCCAAGTTGATGAGGCTTAATTGAATCTAAAAAAGGATGTTGTTTTATTCGTAATCGATACGTGTATCATGCATTATGAGATCGCTACATCAAATTATCTTACATTAAATTGTAAATATGCATTTATGAATGAAGACGGCCTTGCATCTAAACGCATCTTAATCATAATAATTTATTGCGATCAATAGAAACAAACGTAACATTATTGTTATTTTAACGAGGTTTTCTGTTTGGAAAATCAGTTATTTTTCACGTGGGAGGCTTCTACAGTGCCATTTTAAAACCACTGGCCGTGACTAGCATGCGCCACGCCCATACGGGTGGGTCCTTGGCTAACTATAAATTACGCAAAGCGACAGATGATAAACCAAATAGACGGAAAAGAATGAAAAGCGAGACCAGCCCCCCCGGTAGTCATTCTTGACAGATTTCAATTTTCGAATTCAGTGTTACGTGCGTTTCGCGTTGAAACAAAAGGTTCGAGAGAAAAACAAAAGAAAAAAAGACAAATGAAGAAGAAATCGAAATTGGCAATGGGCGAACAATTGAAGGTCGGCCGAATCGGGTCAGGGCTCAGCGATGCTTTCTTTCTTTATAGTGGGCGGTGAAAAGTGAAATTTTATCCAAATATACAGCTGGAATTTCAGTGCCTCACGAGCCGGCCCTGTTGAACGACAAGGAAATAAACAAAAATGCTTTCTCATTTATATGCACGCCTACTTATCATTTTTTTCTGTTATTATGCGATCGTTTAATTAAAATTCTTCAGTCTTCAATTTTTCCATGTTCTGACTCATTTTCCGGTATTATCTGGACCGTCAATCGGAAAATGAGGTGTCAATAATAATTACTATCGCTCGAATTACGATAAATTTAGCCTTCCATTTCCCTGTTTTTTCTTCTTTCTCTCTCCTTATTCGGTTTCATTCTTCTTCTTCTTCTTCTTATTTATTGACTGCCCGATCAGGTCCCTCGTCTAATGACATTTATTGGTTAATTATTATGCGCTACCGTTCAACGCCGATGTAGAATGCGAGATAATCCATGTGTACGTATTGCACCCCATAAATTTGTACCGATCTATTGCCGATTAAAAACATAATAAAAAGACAAACTTTGATGTGGCGGTTAAAAAATGAATCAAACGCCGACAGAGTCCCCAAACAAAGACAAGCCAAGTCAAACTTTAGTGTGCATAGATTATAGAATTTCTAGTGGAAAGTGCCCGACTTATGACCAGATTTATGATCATTTCATTATAAATAATTTAGGCCATGCAGGAAACCTCAAGCCTTTAAATAATTATTGACTTTGCATAGAATAAAATCATGACTCCTTTCCAAATACAGAACATTTTAAATAAGTTATATATTACTGAAGAAAATGTCTAAATCGATCCTGTAGATATTTTTTTACGTTGTTTTATAGACAACTTGCTATTTCTGAATCCCATAGCTTTTCATTTTTACAGTAATTCTCCATAAATTTACGTATCCTCTCCGATTTACAAGTCCAGTACATTTTGCTTAAATGAGGAGTATCTAGACAAAATAACAGCTAACAAATGTATCATTGGAGAGGATAAAAACCATTTTTTCCGGAAAACACTTTAACACCTACCTTTATACTCTAGACTCTATGAATACAAGAGAATGCAAATTGTAGGTTGCTGAGGCATCAGGCAACCTAACGACATCTTTCAAATAATTTTGAAAGAAACCTTCGGCAGGCTACAATGTTTTGAGAGTGTATTACTCCGGTATTTCTCCTGCGGCAATTGTTTATGAGATGCTGACGTTGCGCTATCCATCTTGAGTCTAAGACTCAGACATCGTTCGGAAGAAGCTGTCAGAATCTCGCAAACAATTGATGCAGAAGGAATCTAGAAGATATATATTCTTAAATATCTTTAAAATATTCGTATATGTCAGTGGTAGACATTTCGCAACTCGGAAATGACCAAAAGATCGATATAGTGGGTGCTTGAAAAATCCAATTTGAAATTCCATCTCAAGCGTTCTATTACAAAAAAAAATGGTGTATATGTTGACAGTTTTATAAAAGTATGAGGCTATTTTCTAATAAAATCGAAGGTGTGGCAATGTCGCTGTATATTTAAATTTCGATTATATCTTTGTCATTCCCAGTAATGGCGTTTAAATGTTATATTGTTGCGAATATAATAGTTATCTTATATAACCAGAACCAATTAAAGAATATTTCCTAATGTGTACCATCATGAACGCGTTACTTTCGTATCACAGTTTTGGAACCAAATAGAACTTTCCTTCTTGCCAATCGTTAATTTTTAAGAAGGTTTCACCTTCTATAGTTCACCATTTAAAAAACTTATTCTTCTTTAATCCCCTGTACTTGTTTATGTATTTATTAACAAGTTACGAAAAAAAAGCGAGCAGTTTTGGGTTTATTTCTTGTTTTTTTCTTTTATAAGGTGTTCAACTGGAAATTTATGCGGGTTATCGGCAATTCCCATCGCCGATTTCGAAAATGAAACTTTCTATTTAATTGTATTCAAATAATTTACATCTTTTATTGATGTATTACACGGGTCCGAAATAAACAAGGGTGTTTTCCTTTTTTTTTGGGGGGAACGGACATCGATCAATTGCCCTACCGGTCGTGAGAAAAAAAAATCCGTTCTTTTAAACGTTACGTCGAATTGAAAGACGTACATACTTTGAGTAATTTTCGGCCGAGTCCTTCTGGGAAATTCAAAAAAAGAGCGGCTACCAACCAACCATACGTTCAGCCTCTGGTTTTGGCCTGCGTTACTCTTTAAAGAAACACCGTTCCTTGCGATCGGACCAACCGATTGCGTTCCAAACTTCAAAACAATATATATATTTTAATTATTTTAGAAAAATCAATTGTCAAGGAAAAAAAGTTCTTAGTCTTCTTCCTCAATCATAATTTGGTGCATCTTCATTTAATTAAACCCCTATTCATCATCACCCATAACCCATCAGATTAACAATGATGCTCAATCATGGTTGTTTAATTAATGTTTTCTTCTAGGATTTCATATTTTTTTCAATCAAACGACCTCAAAGTTCCGAAAATTTACATGAGTCATATGGTTGCAAGTATTACTGAAAGGCTGGTTCATTTTTTCTCTTTCTTAATAACCGAAGTAAAAACTAAATACCAGAAAAGTCATCTTTGGTAATCGAAGTAATCTCCCTAGCGCTGTTTATTTGATATATAAGACAAAATGTTTTTTTGATTCGATGTTGCTGCTTTCGCCAATCAAACGTCTTGTCTTTCCAAAGGAATTTCCTTGTTCTCAACTATTAATTTGGCAGATCATTATTGCACAACAAATGCCGCTTTTGTCACATTTTATTTTATTATCTGGCAGCAGCTGTTCGAAGTGAAAGTCGTTTTGTTACCCCAGATCAAATCACACATACTTACATATACACACACGTGGGCGTCTTTGTACCATAAGTGAAAACCTGAATTTCTATTCGACAGAACTAAAAGACGTTTTGGAAGCGTCCGCCCCCAATTAACGCAACAGTGCGCCCTGTCATCTTAGTGAAACAACCTATATTACGTTTGAAAATTATATGTTAGGACGAATAGGAAGTAAATATTAATAACCTTGAAAATGGATCTGTATGCGTTCTTAAATTGGGATCACTGTAAATAAAAGCAATAAAAATTGTAGGTAACTAAAGCGCGTAGGTGACAAGAGCAAGGCCGTCGTCTATCATTTAAATACTAATTTGACGTAAGTGACATACGTGGCGCCGCATTGCCAACATCGTCAAGGTTAACTTTCACATTCTTTTGTCTCAAAATTGTAAAGTATTTTTTATTTTATCTCTCGTCATAAAGTTATCTGTAAGTATACGACAACACATGAAATGTATCTATGAATATATGTCGATATCCTGTTCAGATATCCACCCTATTCAATTCGAAGCCCTACAAAACTAGCGTTTAATCAGATATGTAACAAAGAAATAGAAGCTCAATATATGAAATAGACCATATTTTCCGTCAAAACTGGATAGAAAAGTACCATTTTATGAGAGCACACCAAAGCGTATAGAATTAATTAAATTCAATTAAATCTTAAGGAGGGTTTGATACGTGGACCTGAAGAGGGGACTCTGAAGTTCAGACCAAAACAAACAACCAAGAAATAGAAACTGCAATTGATCCTGAATCCATTACAACGTGCCCAGGAACTAAATTGGCCTTTACAGAGACAACACATCATTCATGCTTAAAATGCTATACAGGCAGCTAAGGATTTAAACTTCAAATTGTTAAATATCTAACTGAAAATGTTCAAGGAAAATAACTGAGACGATTAGCGACAGAACACTAGCGGCAGAATCCTTATATTTGAGTTCTTAGTTTGATCCTTCCAGACGTTTATTCAGGCTGTTTCACGTTCACAAAGAGATATTTCGGTATGCACGACAATGAATAAGAGAGAAAGAGAGATACAGATAAATTTAGCGGTATTCCTTTACCAAAAATCCTTCCGAAAAAGCGGTCCTTACGGCCAATTAAAAATGCTAATGAAATTCTTCAGAGAAGCATCGGTAATTAGCGAGTATTGTGTGCTAATCATCGAAAACATCAATTAAAATTCTGGCGATGCCCGGTTCGGTTTCGGTTGGCCCTTTTTTCTTTGGATTTCTGTTCGGACTTTTGAGTACCGCCACTGATAAACGGCTACTGAAATCCAGAACGCTACTGACCAAAACGATGAGAAACACAACTGACTGTCCAAATTTCACTTTTTAAATCAACTGCGGCACAATTGTCATCTCTTTTTGATAACTTAATAACGAGACAGAGAGAAATGGAGTTTTGAACGAAACGAATTTATAGTACGTAATATATCTAGAAAATAAAATACTCAGTAATAGTATGTTTTGTTTAAATAATTTTTGGTATAAATGTTTGGTTTGTATTAATACGAAAACGATTAGTTTTTCAAAGATATTTTCAATTTTTCTTTTTTACTTTAAACATGCAGTATACAACAACTATTTGTAGCTACAATTATATTTATTGCTATACGGTGTATTTTCCAAGAGCTTATCTGATTTTTCCAATATGCCTACAATCAGAAGGCAAGCAAATTTTCATCAACTGAGCGAATTTGATAGGGGTCGAATAAGGTTTAACAGAGATCTATTATTTAGAGAAATTTTTACTTTTATGAATAGAATTTTAAATACGGTAATGAGTTGTTGTTAGACTCAGTTCCTGGAAGGCCGAACACAAAGAAGGAGAAATACAGGACTACACCGAAGAACCACAGAACGTCAAGATCTCCGCCTGAGATTTTTGACTGTAAAGAAATGTTTCACTTCGACGAGGGTACCTGCAGACCACTGGCTTCCAGAACATGGGAGACCTATTGAAATATGAACCATTTAACGAAGAATAAAAAATTTTGGATGTTGTTTTGTTTTCATACTATCCTCTTATGCTGTCTCTCATCCTTTAGCATTGACAAAATCGACTAAGGTGGTGCGGAAAACGACTGTAATGGAACTTGGAATGAGTTACGGCGGTCTTTAGCAGTATAGTGTATCCAGATTCTGTCTAGGTAGACATGATGTTCGAGCAAGGGTGAGAAGACGATATGATGATAAACGTTATCCTCAATTTTCCATATAGAGATATATACACCAGATCGTTGAAATAATAGTGTGGAGGGCTATTGTTCATGGTAGTAGGTCACCACTAATTTTCATCAATAAAATATGACCGCCTCTTGTTACATTCAGGAAGTATTAGAAGCATAATATGCAACAATTGAAACCACATGTTCTACTCTATCTCAGAATTCAACGGGACAACGCACAACTACATGTGACCAGAGTTACGTTGGACTACTTTCAAGAAAACCAAAACAATTTGTTACTTTGGCTACCCAAATTTTCCGATGTTTCACCAATTGATCACACCTGAAACATTATGGCCGGAATATTGCAAAATTTATCCCATATCCCATAAACTTTAACGGCACTTCGTAATGCTGTACAAATAGCCTGGAATCAAATTTCTCGAGAAGATACCGATCATCTCATTAGGTCGATGCCTAGATGTGTTCAATAGTGCATACAAAATCCTGGAAGGTCCGTCCATTATTCATTTTTCTTGGGTTTCAATCTCCCGGATTTATTTAATTTTTAATGAACTTTTCTTACCATGAGAAATATGCATAACAAAAATTATTGTTACTGGGTATTCTGTTTTCAATGTTGCTTCGCATATGTTTTAGAAACTATGCCAGATTTGGGGTGAGAAAAGCAATTTTCAACCCGTCTAACAGGTGTTGAAAGTTGAATTTTCGATGCTGGTATTGTTTAAGAATTTTTTTTAAGGGTTTTAAATACAAAGCGTTTTCGTACTCAGTTAATAAGGGTATTGTGTAAGAAAAATGCAGGTGATGTTAAAGTACGTTAAATTTAAATGTTTGAACAATTGTTAAAATAGATACCTAGATAATGGACGCAATTTTCTAGCAACTACAAACTAGATTTTTCACAAACTTAGTACTGTTGCTAGCCAGTTGTTACACACGTTAAACAGTTATGTTAATAAACAAACGCACAACCCTAATAGTGTTGTAGTAATAATCACAATCTGAAGAGGAAAAATTTATAATAAATGACGTCATTATCGTGCAGGAAAGTGCAGCTTTTTTCCGGTCGTTCGGTTCAATAAAACCGCACGACGACGTAAAGTCTTAATTATAACCAGCTTGATAAAGACGACGAAAAAAAAAAATAAATAACCGTCTAATTAGCGGTGTCGATTTTATTTCAACATTTTTTTTTCTTGTTTTACCGCGCCACGATTTTTACACAACAAATAATTAAACGTGAAAATTGATTGAATCCGTAAACAATGTGGGAAAAAATGATGGTACACTAATTGGAAAAAAATACGCACATCCCTATTGTCTTAAGAAGGAAAAAATTACAGAAGAAAGGCCACGACCAAAAGGAAAATCAATATTGTTCGAATGCAAATAACTGGCTTAAAATCAACACACGGCAACAACGGTTTTTAATCTTTTACCGATTTGTTTGCGTTTTTGTTTTGCGGTCAAAGCCGGAGATCCATTTTAAATGAATCGTCACGATACCAACAGTCAATCAGGCAAGCAAGACCGACCCTTTCAATATTTAGGCAGCCAGTTGTGCCTGCGAATCAACGAAAGAAAGAAAGAGAAAAAGAAAAAAGTGATTTGCCAACGACGCCCTGCGGTCTGATCGAACGACACCGCGCCCTGGCCATCATTTTATTGCTCTTTATTGAATGTTGAGCGCTTTTATGGATAGAGAAATAACGGTGCAGATTAAAATATGCCCGACCAAAAGGAATAATTATCATTGGATGGTGGCTAGGAAGGGCCTGCGGGCGCGTCTCTACAATTACTTTGACCTCAACAGGTCGACAACGTTGCCAATTTTGTCAATTTAAATTAGTTTTTGCTTGGAAGTTTTCATTACTTATATCTACATTGTTTATGTCTCAAAAGTTATTTATGTTCCACGTCATTTTTGGGTAGGTGCATTGAAGAATTCAATTCCATTTCGCCAAAATTACTATTTTCAGATTACTATTTGCCCTACTTGTCTTTCAGTTAATTTGATTCTGTTCAACACTATTTGTTGTTTTCATGATAGTTGCACTTGAAAAACTAAACATAAGAAAAGCGTTTTTAATTAACTAATACACTGATCACTGAAGATTGCCCTAGTTTGTTGACGGAAGTTGGTAACAGATAGACTTTCATACAAAGGGAAGATAAGGCAATATCTGCTAGAATATTAATATCTTTCTTACATACATATGTTCTTATCATAGTAAATTTTTTTAAATAACTTTGTAGACTACAGAAAAACCCTCCAACTTGCAAAATGCTAACAACCCATTCCAATTTCGTTTACAAGACCGGTCGATGCAATTACATTTGGAATTTTGACTACTGATCTCAGGTGACCAGTGACTGTGTGGCGTCAGAAACCAATATGAAGTCGGTCATCGATGATCAGAAGTTTAATATAGCTTTATTTTGCGTTTCTACTTCTTGATGCGGGGAAAAAACTTGAAATTATAAAGTTATCTCAAGAATAATAATAAAAACAAATCTGTCGAGCCTCGTTAATAATAAATGGTCGTGTAATACGTCGTGTTCGGGCATCGAATCGTTTAAAATTCAAACACAGAAAAGCGACTGAATTTTTTAAAAGAGTGAGAAAGAAAGAAAGAGGGAGAGGGAGAAAAGAGAACTCGAAGGTCCGTCTTGAGACGTCCCGCTGGTCGACATTAGACCGAAACGTCTATCGAACAACGGCCCCATGTGGCGATTCAAAATGAACTCCATTTATTTTTCGGCCCATACCTTAGGATTTTGGGATTTCTTTTTTTCTTTTTTTTTAATAAAACTTTGTAGATGTGGTGAAATTCAGCGACAACAAACGGATTATTGTGTACACATATGACGAATGACTTTTACATGTTTAATGGCTATTTCGAAACAGTGCAACAAGGATTTTTTTTTGTAAGAAATCGCCTATTATGCCCGAATACGGCCGATATACAAGTAATGTACCGTGTGGTTGACCGCAAATTATTTTACCGCAGACAGTTATTGCTAATTAAAAAAAATTAAGCGGGCGTTTCGTTGCGAAACAACAATGCCTCGATCATTTTCTATATACAGTGTATAGAGGTAGAAAAATGAATGGTGTCACTGTTGTCGGAGCCTTTGATCTATACTCTTGTAAAAAAAAAGTTACAATAGATATGACGTAGATTTCACTTTTTAACGTAACGACAAGACGTGATGTGACTAAAACCCTCAATATCTTGTACACAACACTCGTAATTTTCATATATAATTGGATTTTCTTATGTTTTGTTTATCATGAGCGTTACAATAACTTAATTCATATAGTTGTGTTTCTACAGGGTGCAACGAATTTTGTTGACTTATAGAAATCTAGTATCTTTACAGTTGTAGTCGTCCTGTATACATTTTTGCGTGGGCTGTATTGAAAAAAGCCATCGTCCATATTAGGTTACCCAATCTATCGGCCATTTTATAATAAAAGCCGCATTTCGACGATTGTTGCGTCACAAGATCTAACGATGTGATTTACACATATTTTAAAGCCTTAGTGAAAAATAAATATTTGGGAAAAACACGTTTGATTAGAATTACAACGAATCTCCTATAAGCGGACACTCACGGTTCCAGAAATTTTGTCCGGTTATAGTAGATATATGCTTATTAGAAAGCGTTTTACATGATATGCCGAAATTTGATTCCAGAAAATTTGTCCAGTTAAAAGAGGTGTTCGCAAAGGGAGATTTCACTGTAACATTAACTTAAGAATCGTTTTTAAGAAAAGCCAAATACTTAAAATCGCATTAAAAAAAGTTACTGAAAGATTCTTTTTTGTTTTTTTTTTCATATAAAATTATCATCCAAAGTAGTCTAGACAACTTAACTCGAAAAGTCTCTCAAACTCTAACCATATTTTAAAGAAAAATTTTCTTTCGTTTTTGAGGAATTCGAAATTTTCCATATCTCAATAGGTAAATAATAAAAAAAAGTCCTATACTGTGTTTGTCAGACGACTTCCTTTTCTGTGCATACCCATAAACAAATTAAAAACCCGAAGTTGATTTTGATGTACAAAAATTTAAAAAAACACAAATTTGGTGACTATTTTTTATTTGTTTTTAAATATTTAGAGTAGTTTTCTTAGAAGTTATAGAAAAATAGTTCCATTTCCTCACAGAGATACTTTGGAAATTATGTACTCATGCACTATACATACATAATTGCTCACTCATCAATTTTAGTAAGAACCAGTTATTTTCGTTTTATAACGAGTTTTTTTTGCACAACAAGACCTTAGTTTGTGACAGTCTATATCGACAAATAGAAATTCTTTTCCGATTCATCATTATCGTTTCATTGTTCCTATAACTGGCTGACGTTTAACGGGACCAAAATAGATGAACATCATCGCGATAATGATGATGTTGATTTGAATCTAAGAAGAGAGAAAAAAAGAGAAATATTTCCTTCTTTGTTATTGAGAAGGGAATTTCGAATAGGACAAAAATATTCTGAATAAGTCCAATTAGCTTGTGACCGATAAGAAAAAATTCGTCATTGTCTAACCTGAAACATGTAACAAATGACTGCTAAAGGGAACACAGGTAGATAGTAAACTGGTCCGATTTGATAACGGCAATTTTTTTCAAATTTGGAACGCCTTCACGCGGCGTTTTAGTGAGGACTCATTTAAATATTGTTACAAGAATGTGAAACCGTCAAATTGTTTGGTTACAGGTTATAAATTGTTCCGTTAAAGTCGATTTTTTTCTTGTCTGAAATAGAAATGATGAGAATGAGCATGTACAAGGTGAGCAAATTTGTTTTGGTCCTCGAAAATGAATATTTAACTCAAAATGAAAATTTAGATCAAAAACTAACAGCTAAAAGCTTTCTGAGAAGAACATCGCTTGTAATTTTTTGTTGAAATTTAGTTGGCAGTGAAGTTGCATTTAGTAAACTAAAATACATCTACATAAAACTAGCATTCTCGTTGAAAGCAGGTCTTAAAAGTTTCAACAGTTTCATAAAAACCACACTAATCAACTTGTTTCCAATAAAAATAACACTTGTTAGTGACATGTGTTTTATCTTGGATTATTTTTGGTTCTTTTTACTAACACTAGCAATGTTAGATTGAAAAATATGTTTCCGTCGAATTAGCGGATCAAAACACATCACAAAACAAATGTTACTTTTAATTTCAATGCGAAAAGTGAGAAAAACATCAGCCAACTTAAAATATTTGAAATTTCTTGAAATTTTCAAGTTCTAAAAATCTTTTTCTTAAAAACCAGATAAAAATGTTAGAAAACTGCACTCTGTGGTATTCGAATTATATTGAAATCTCTATCAGTGAGCAGCATAGTTTTTTTTCACACAAGACGATACTATTCATGGTTATTCTGAGTTCTACAGCATTCCATAATATGTTTTTTTTATTTTTTGCCTTCTTGAAAAAATAATCATTACAAAAAAACCTAAACAAATGCAGACTAAAAGCATCTTCTTGATTGGATTAGAGACCTGGTTTTACCCTGCGGTTAAACCAGCGAGCGGCTATTTTCTTTCGCGATTAATTATTAGAGGAAAAAACAAAAAAACAATGTCTTAAATCGGCTATAATTAGATAACAAATCACCGCAACGTCCAAATTAAGAATCGCTTTAGTCCGAGACCGAGTTATCAATTTTTAATCAAATAATTTGCATGATATGGAGAACATTTACTTTCGATGCCATTTGATCTCGTACTACAGGAATTATGAAAACTAAAAAAAAACTAAAACTGTATACCATCGAGGGACGATTCGAAGCCGCGCGATCGTCGTCAAAATCAGACTCGACCCGAAAAAAGAGCTGCCAGGTAAATTTTGACAATATCTAAAGATTAATGGCGTAATGGCTCAGGCCGGGGCATTTTTAAATCTTTTATTTCGGGCAGATTATCTTAATTATTAGGTTTTCGGTTGAGCGCATTAACATATTTTTTAACCCTTCGTGCTCCCTCCTCCTTTCCTCTCCTCTTTCATATATACCCATGCCGAAAATCAAGTTATCGCAGCAGTCGGTTTCTTCTCATTCACGCTTTCCTCAACTTTTTATGAATCCAAAAACACGCAACTTTTATTGATTGAATTTGTTCCTTCTAGATTTGCATCATTCGCAAGTTAAAAGAGCATTTATTCATCAAACGTCTTCTTCAACGGTCAAGAAGGTCGCAATTTGAAGTGATATATCAGTTGAGGATTCATTCTAGACCGATTAACATTGTTAGAAAGGCATTCAATGCAAGAAGTACGCCAAGATTTAAGCTTGAGAAAGTTATAGTCTGATAATTCCTTTCACGGAGGAGATTAGTCGAAAGTGAAATAAAATATGCTGAAAGAGAAAAAAAGTTGTACTGTATGCTTTTATTGCTTTTTTGGATGGAAATTTATTGAGTTTACATGAAGAAGATAAGTCGAAAAGTGAAATCTAATATTCTGGAAGTGTGAAGATTTTTTGTCTGCTCTCATTCTTCAACTGCAAGAAGATTCAAGTTTTCTATAAGGCAACATAAAAATTATTCTTCCAGGACCAGACTTACAGATTAATCAACACAGTTATTTTGCATCTTTACTTCAAAAAATGGAAATTTATTTGGTCTTTGAATTAAGATCAACGAATCCAAATCTGAAATATTCACAAAAGTAGTAACAGAAAATTGAAAGAAGCAATTTTAACAATTCTAACGAGTTCCATGGATTCTAGCTAAAATTTCGTAACTGAAGAACCTCAGATTAGGACTTTTAGACGTAAATATTCTACAAATTGAATTATGTAGTTACAAAGAAAGCGAACAAAAACATGTCAAACTGACAAACGATTTGAAGAACTACAATGTCTTGTGAAACAGTTTTAATTTATAAGAGGAAGATTCCAGATTTACAGAAAAGGCTTTCTCTAATGTCAAAAAGGAAAACGTAGCAGTTAATGAAAACTTCGAATATAACCCGTTGAGAAACACTCTAATCTGATAAACCGATTTGCCAAAGGCATTTAAGAAGGTTATACATATATAGAAATTAAAGTAAAAACAAAATTGAAAAAAAAGTAAAATAATTTTAATGATAAAGATGGCAAATCTCAAAGAGACACAAAAATATAATTTTCATCTTTTTCTAATTCCGTTTTTAATCATCAGCACTGCATATAGAACCATCACCAACCCCTTAATAAGTTGGTGGAATTGACCGGGATTCATAATATTTTTCATAAAGATTTTAGACACTATTTCGCAAATGTTTTGCAAAATTGAAACAAGAAGAATATAGTACGGTGCCAACTTTTCTCTGTCATCTTTTCCAATATTCAACTGTCTGTTTAATGGCATTTTTATCCTAAAAACTGGAAATTTCTAAACGTGTCAGCTAATATTGACTCAAGACTACAACACTACACGTCCATTTACCTGTTCCGATTCGTTGCCGCTCAATTTTTTTTAACCTGAAGTATTTATGATTATAATAAAGATGGCCGTTCTTAATAAAATAATCCCTCAGTAGATATGTATGTGCGTCTCTTTCTCTCTTTCTTATACACTTCGCTCTTCTTGGTTCTTGGACAGCAGCGCTGAGATAAGATCGGTCGGCATGTGAAGCCATTCAAATCAGATTAGAAATAGATAGTGATGCCATTTCTTTGACTTACTGAACCGTAACTTGGAAACGGATTTGTCAAAAAAAACTGAGACCTGGAGGAGGAGTAAAGATATTCAAAGAAAAAAATCAGAGTTCTCGTTTTTTTAAAAATCAGGTTTGTTGAAATGCACGCAAACACCAAATGGCAGGGTTCCAATATATACCATAGACATGCACCATTTGAGGAGTACCAATTTAGGTTGACTTACACGAAGAACAAAAAAATGGTGGCCAACTCCTGGCCTGGTTTCTTGGTATCCTCACCTAGAACCCGTGCATCATTATTTTGCGCCATTATCCATGCAAATTGAGTCTTTTACATATAGATCAATAATAATTTTGGACCTCCGTATGTCGTTTTTTTTCCTTCCACTCCACTCTGTTCATTTTTTGCCCAGTTTTGACAGACAAATTGCTACGCCCGAGACACGCCATGATAAATAACCCTTTTTCCATATTTTTCTCTCAACTCTCAAAAATTCCCCCCATCTGCCGTTTTACATCGACATCGATCCCGTAACGAATCGCGATTGGATGTGGTCACATTATTAGACGAAATTAGTCTTGAAGATTCAATTGTCGGTTAGAATGGGCGGCTTAATTAACCGCGAGAAGAGTACATTAGGGCCGCGAAAAATTATCGATTAAAGTTGTGTTGATCTCTTCGCTGGAACCGAATTATTATCGATTATGGTACCCTTCGAATTCTCTCATTCCTACTCGCCATACAGAATTTTACACAGTCAGGCATTAATTATCGGTGCCTTTTATACGGACTAAATTAAAACGCGAGCCATTTTGATGACTTATTTATTTTTCCGAAGGTGAAGGAAGTTTAGGAGGTACACCAAGACATGACGAGACCTTTACAACATTACTTCATTGTGGCTGTTGCACGATTAAAGCAGAGGAACAACAACGATGATAGAGAAAAATTAAAAAAAACGCCGCCACTGAGCTGAGAATCGCACGATCGACCCCCCTGCGACTCGGCAACGATCCTGATGGAAAAATATGGCCAAACATTAACCTGCACAGTCCACGCCATATATAATATGGGAGAGGCGTTTTAATTTTTAATTAAAATAAGAGTTATTTTTTCCCAACGAAAAGAATACTCACTCACCTGTTGTTGTCAGGAGCGTACTTGTACCTCCATTTTGTTTCTAGGGGAGTGCAGTACGAATTCCAGGGGCGTACCCGTTAGGATACATTGAAAGTCCATTTTGTCGCTTGTCGAAGTATTAAACGGCCATCGTATTCCGTATTTGTAACGGTTTCCTTCAGACAAATCCGATAAATCAACGTCGTTAACTTGGCAATTGACACTTTTCCGACAGGTCGCGAACCAATTAAACGCGCATGAAACTACAATCAATTAAACCACTTTTATTTATTCATTCAATTTTGTTTCTTTGCGTTTGTCCAATTCATTCGAGTAACTTATCTTTAGCGAATAACGTACGCCAATGCGTGCCTTCAAAACTAGCTTATTTGGGAGTTTCGTAGAATTCACTTTCGTATTGCGTTTATGGTCAGTGGTGGAATGGTACAACTCTATTAGTATCATTTAGTCTAGTTTTTCAATTATAGCACGATGCTAGAATTGGTATTTTAGTAACGCCCTTTAAAAGAATTACATGATTATATCCTTAAACGGTCCAAATGATATCACTCACAATCAGTGGTTGAAATTGACACTTTCGTTATTATTTTAATACGAGGTGTGTTTTTAAAATTCTGAAACATTAGAGGCATAATTTCCCTTCTATAAAAACAAGATGTAAAAAAGCACCCTCTATATGAAAAACCCACTACAAGAATGATGAATGTCACTTTTTGAAAATCCTGAGAAAAAGCAATTTCAAAGTTTTAAAATTGGACATAACCCAGCCAAATTGTAGGGTTTAGAATGAAATGCATCAAATTTTTCCTTAGGATGTATTTAGAATCTTACAAGGTTCAGATACGTTTATGAATTGAGAGTTAACTCATTTTCGAAAAAAAAGTGACATTCATCGTTTTTATAGTGGAGTTCTCATTTATTAATGCGGAAATTGATCAAATCAATGGATTAAATTCATAGAATTTTGGAAATATCCCTTGTATTTATAGTATTTATGTAGTTTTATTCTGATTGTTTAAACAATTGGATCTTGTTGGAAACAATTATTGCATTTTTAATTCAATAATTGATAAATTTTAATAAAAAAGAACTTTGATTTGTTGTTAAAGTTGTTAAATACAGTGAAATCTCCTTTTGCGGACATCTCTAATAAGTCGACACCTCTTTTAATCAGACAAAATTTCCGGAACCGTGAGTTTCCGCTTATGGGATATTTTACTGTATACAGTGATTTCTAAAAAACCATATTAAGTCTGTATATTTTTAAGGAAAATTTTCAGTTCGGAGTTGAAATTTTCCGCTAAGAAAAACCAAAAATTTGAAAAGACGGACACTAAACACATTTAATACATCGTTGAGTATCTCAGAACAAAATAAAGCACAACTTTCTCGTCCAATCGTATAGAAAAAAAATCCTTTTGTGTTTCTCGTCAAGGCAGGTATACACTTGAAAAATCAGGTAAAATGACATTGGTTCTGTCCCATCCATAGGCCCGGTTTTCTCTCCATCGAATCGAATTATCAATAAAACGTTAACGCAAATAATTAATGACGCGGACGCAAAAAGCTTAATGCCATTAACGATACCGGCGAAATATGCTTAATAGCCGCTCCGAATGACATTTATACCGATAAGTCCAGATAATTAATTTATATTTTACCGTATTGTCTCTCTCTCTTTCTCTGTTTATTCTTCTCTCGCCATCTGAACTGATCTTTTTCTTTGAGCGCAAACGGTTCCCTTTGAATTTTCGACATTTTCTTTCGAAAAATGATGGGTTGACACGTGTGAAAAACGAATAGTTATTCAGAAATTTAGTTAACCATAATGCGTGTCGCGAACGGTTGAGTTTATCTTAATGGTGGCCATTTAATGCGCCCATAAACGAGCCGATCTTTCTGACATTTCTGCGCGAATCGGTAATGTTCGTATTTAACAGATAAGAAAGCTCGTTTAAATAATAATACGCGCATGTATTTGACGATTTTCCGACACTTGCCATCCATCGTCCATGCATACCATGAGCATGCAGTGTTTTCACGTACTTCATCAACGAGGCTTTTAAAATGTTCCCGACTTTTTTGGAAAAGCTGTTAAAAGATAAACGCAAATAAAAGATAAATCTTAGAAAGACAAATCTAAAAAATAAAGGTGATCAGCAACTTATAGTGCAGATCTTCTTTTACTAAATGTCGTCGTTTGCTCTTTAGTTCATTTTGTCTGATATTACGTCCTTTTCGACATGTCGTTAACTACAAGTACTTATCATACAACCCTCGTGTTAGTCAAAGTTCAATCATCTATTGTTCTCAAAAGTGCAGATGTTTTATGAACTAAGAAGTCATATTTCTCAATAAAACAGACTATTATGGCTCGTCAATGGATTGAGAATCATAAAGACAAAAATGAAAATCAAGGCCGTCCTATTTTAATGACAATAATGACACTCTCTGACTAAATTATGGAGATCGTTGTGCGAATTCCTAGTTTCAATTCATCGCCCAGGGCTTTAGAATTTCCGGTTCGAGTGTGCCTTTCTCCTGCTCGTTAACGTTTGACGATGCTCGCTTGTTTTTCTCTACATTGACAAGCGCCGATGCCACTTTTCGTTCGAAGATTAATAGCATGTAATAACAATAATTGTAATACTGCATCCAGAAACACACAGGGGGTGTTTCGTGATTAACAAAAAAAAAAGAAACCGAGTCGAAGAAGAAAAAGAGGAAAAATAAAAATTATTAATTTAGATATGTAAGCAAAGAAATTAATAAAGTGCCATAAATTCGAGGAATAACGATTACCTCCTCTACACTGGTCCAGCAACAGAAATAAATAATCGGCCAATAAAGAAAATAAAGGATGGGACCGGTAAAAAGATGGTTTTAACGAGTTACAAGATTTGGAGATTGCATTACCTTGGTACAATAATTCAGTTACACTTAATGATTACATATAAAGAACTTTCCACAGTTTTAATAGAAATTTCTCAAGTATCGACTCTAAAAATCGAACCTTAAAATCGTTTAACTAAGGCTTCAACGGCCATATTGGAACCGCGACGCCCCACGTTGCTGGACCTGCAGCCATTCTTACAAATCGTTCAAACAACTACGTACCAGTCGAATATAACTTTTACATATCAATAATAATGATTTTGTGAAGATTCATGGTCGGGGGTAATTTGAAACTAAATTAAAAATACTTGAAAACTCCACCACTGTTCATTATCAACGAGTTATGAAAATGAATGCTTTTTCTTTTGATAGTCCTAATTTTTCTTAAGCTTCTTCCAAAAATTAATTTATTTTTACATAGTCACGTGCACAATAATTAAAAGCGCCGCCACTGATTAAATATTAATTATTTATACAAAACTAAATTCTAGTTTATCTTTAGTTAAGATCTAAATTAAATTTCCTCTCTTTTAGAGGTTAATTTGTGGAAATTCTCTCTCTCGCTCTCTCCCCCCCCTCTCTCTATCAGTACCACAAGCGTTTATTTAATAAAAAAAGACTAACGGTACTACAAATGTTTACTAAAACCGAATATCAAGTCGTCTAAACATATGTACGTGAAGGACTGCCAAGTTGAAATTTTTTGGAATCTTTATTGTAAAAGAAAGAGAGGAGGTCGATCCAGTACCATGACGAGGTCGATTTTCGCTTAAATTGAGATCGAGATTGATGAGAGCATACAGTGGCGTTTCGTTTTGATAAAAATCGTATTCATAGCACCTTGACGATAACCACGCCACTGTCCTGACCGAACACGGCCGAAATAGAAAGAATTTATGCCCAGTCATGTCGACTGTTTAACCTGAACAACGGCCGCACAATTAAATACTTTTTACGAAAATATTAACGAGACTCTTTTGTGTGAAACTTACCGTGGTTTTAGCCGTCCTCTTTGGTCCTCCACGTACAGCGACCGCATAAACTTCCACCAAGTACTTCTCGACTCCGGCTTCTCTATCCAATTGGATGGCAGTCGATAACACTCCGAGTTTCGTATCGATATCGAATAAACGATCAACCTGGACCCCGTCTCCGGTCACGTTAGTGACATAATATTCGATATCGATATTGGCACTTTTCGCATGCACTGTCAGTATCGACGTACCGGGCGGCTCATTTTCGTACACGCTCCCGGAAAAACTCGCGGACTGGAATATCACTCCGCTCCGATTATTTTCTACGATTACCGTTATATACGCCTCTGAGCTACGTCGTTCCGATTGCACAGCTTCATCAGTCGCCTTTACACTTATTCGATATGTTGCCTCTGGATCGGTCAAGGGTTTTCTTAGTTTTAAGGCTCCAGAATTTTGATCCAAAACGAAAATATCACTGGGATCGCTCACTAATTCATAGGTGACCAAACCGTTGGTGGCCGAATCCAGATCTCTGGCGAAAACATACATAATCACGGTTCCTTGACGATAAAATTCCTTATCTTCTTGTTTTGGTAAAACTACCGCGTTCATTGACACGAATTCCGGCATATTGTCATTCACATCTTCCACAATCACTGTCACCAACTTTTCCGCACTCAAACGAGTAGATGGCGGCTCTGCCATGTCAGTTGCTACAACTGTTAAACGGAAAGTGTCGATGGACTCACGATCAATTGGTTGAAGTATCGAAATCTTGCCAGTTAATGGGTGTATGCCGAAATGACGTTTCGAATCATCAGGATTTTGATGGGTGATCGCAAAGGAAACATTTCCATTAATTCCGGAATCTGGATCGAAAGCTGTAACTGTTACTATGGGAGTGTTTACTGGAATACCTTCGGGTAACTGTCGCACAATTGCAGTGCTAAGAAAATATGGCGGATTGTCATTGGCATCCTCAACCAGAACCGTAAAGAGAATAGTTGAGGACAGTCGAGGAGTGCCATTGTCCGAAGCTGTGATGTTTAAGTGAAAAGAGGTCAGTTCTTCGTAATCCAATGATTTATGCAAAAAGAGCATTCCACTGTTCGGATCAATTCGGAAAGTTTCCTTTCGATTACCGGAAGTGATCAAATAAACCACCTCACTGTTTACTCCCAAATCATTATCGATAGCTTTGAACTGAATCAGTTCCGTGTTGATTGGTGTGATTTCGCTGATAGAAATTTTTGATTCACTATGCGTAAATTCTGGAGCGTTATCATTTTCATCTAAGACATCTATTTGAACTGTTGTCGTTGCTGTGAGTTGATCTTGTAATCCGGCATCACGGGCTAAGACCTTCAATGAATATTTAGATGTAGTTTCACGATCCAAATTTCTGGACAAGATGATTTGACCTGAAAAAACATAGTTCGCATATTTTAATTTTGAAAATTAGACCAATCCATACCAGTGGCTTCTTCAATTTCAAACTTTTTCTCATCATTTCCTCCTATAATCGAATAATACACATCTCCATTTAGACCTTCGTCCGCATCCTGGGAGAATAAGCGTACTATTTGAGTCCCCAGGTTGCTACCTTCCGATACTTGAGCTTTATAAGGGACTCGTAAGAATTTTGGAGTATTATCGTTTTCATCTGTCACTAGAACATTTACTCTCACTTTGTCCTTCAGTCTGGGAGTACCGTTATCTGTCACAGTTGCCTCCAATATAATTTGCGAGTGTCCATTGCGTTGGACTAATTCCTCTCGATCGAATACCTGAAGCGTGCGAATGAAACCGTTCTTTGGATCAATCGCAAAGTCGGTTTGAAGGGAAGACAGTGAAAAGATTAATTCCGCATTGCGACCTATAAGGAACAAAGAAATTGGTCGCAGAAAATACTAAATTGTAATTATATATTACCTATATCCTGGTCAGAAGCTGTTAATTTACCAACAAAAGAATCTTTGGGTCGATTTTCTTGGACTTGAAATGTGAAAGTGGTGTTAGTGAATTGGGGTGCGTTGTCGTTTTCATCTATCACGTGAATAACAACCGGAACGACAGAAAATCGCGATGGAGTTCCCATATCTTTCGCCATAACCGTAAGGGCGTAGTAGTCTCTCTTCTCCCGATCTAATGGTTTGCGTAAATACAAGAATCCATCGGGAAAAACCTTTAAGAAAATAGTAAAATCAATACGATCGCTAATAAAATGACCTAAAAAGTCTGACTTACACCAAATTTTTGTTCTAAATTTCCTTCAGTGATCTCATATGTGATGCGACCATTCAAATCGAGATCAGCATCGGTAGCTGCCAAGGCAAAGAATCGTTGGTTAACAGGTGTACTCTCAAGCAATGATGTTTCGTATGATGTATGATCGAACACCGGTGTATGATCGTTGACATCAGCAATGATAACATCTAAAAATAGCTTTGAAGATAGGGCAGGCGACCCACTATCCGTAGCTGTTACTTCCAAATGTTGCACGCTGTTCGGTTCAAGTCTAATGGGTTTGTTTAAATAGACTACTCCGGTAGCTTCAGATATTCGAAATTGATCGTCAGGATTGTAGCTTAATTGATAGCCAATTCTACTGTTAATCCCGGAATCTGAATCTCTAGCTCGAGCCAGATAGATTTCATGACCGACAGCAGTATTTTCATCCAAGAAAATTTCGTCTTTCGACTTGGAAAACGTGGGTTTGTTGTCATTCAAATCTTGAATGAGAATGTTGACTGTTGTTTTCCCATAACCGAGACGTGTACGTGCCACCACAATTAAACTGTAACTGACATTTTGTTCCCGATCGATTTTCTTAGCTGTACTTAATTTCCCTGTATTTTCATTGATGTGGAAATTTCTACGCGGATCTCCATATACGATAGCATAAGTTGCCTCAATGTTGCTCACGCTTACTGTACCAATATCGCGTTTTTTGAATAACCCTTCTCTACCTGTAAGGAAATGATTTGAACTAAAAAAAGACTTTACTTCAATAGCCAACTTACCAGGATCTTCAACTAGTTGAAACTCGTAGGAACCGTAATTGTCAAAAGTTAACTCCTCCAAATAATTCTCCTTAATAACTTCTACTACTGCGTTTTCCATAGATTGTTTACCACCATTGTCTTTGGCCGAAACTTCTAAACGATAAATTGGCTTGCGACTCGATTTGATGTTACCACTTAATTTGATCACTCCACTGAGTTCGTCAATGACAAATAAATTATCTGGATAATTTTCCAAGTGGTACGTGATCATAGAATTTTGTCCCTTATCCAGATCAGTTGCAGTGACCTGAAGAATGGAAGAGCCAAGTTTTAAGTCTTCAGAAATTGTGGCCATGTATTTCAGTGGATAAAATTCTGGACTATTATCGTTCTCATCTAAAACTGCCAGAGACACGGTAGCCGTACTGCTCTTGGAGGGGATGCCTTGATCTTTGGCAACCACCAATATTTCGTAAAAAGAAATTTCTTCTCTATCCAACGTTCGCTTCGTTGTTAATTTCCCTGTTAACGAGTCTAAGAAAAATGTATCCTGAACGTTTTGGTGCAACGAATAAGTTACACTGCCATTTGTGCCTTGGTCTCGATCAGTGGCGGTCAGCATGGCAACCAAGGTCCCCGGTGGAGTCCCTTCAGAAAGCGAAACGTTGATTTTTGATTCCGAAAATTCCGGGGCATCATCGTTTTCATCCAAAACGATCACTTTCAATTGAGTGAATGCCCATTTCGAATTCGGACCGCTATCGCGAGCGGAAATATTCAGTTCGACGGTACCTTGAATTTCTCGATCCAATGGGAGCTTCGTGGTGATCAATCCGGATTCTTGATTGATTTGGAACCACTGTTGTTCATTTCCCGAAATAAACGCATAGTAAATTTGGGCATTCACTCCAGTATCTTCATCGGTGGCGGTGATTCCTGCCACGTAGGTACCAGGTGGAGCGAGTTCACTTAATATTGCCGAATATTCACTTTTTTCAAACACTGGCTCGTGATCGTTCACATCATTTACGTGAATGATCAGGAATGATGTGGCTGTGCGTGGAGGGTTGCCTTTATCGGTAGCTACCACCGTGAGATTATATTTAGATATTTCCTCTCGGTCCAACACACCATTGACACGCACAATATTGAAGCTAGGGGTTTTTTCCAAACGGAAATTATTAAGTTCGTTGCCTGCCACGATTTTCACAACAGTTTCACCTAAAAAACGTTTTTTTTTAGTTAATTTTACCACAAATTTCTATAACAAACCATTTAGTCCATCGTCCTGATCAACAACTGACACTGCAGCAACCACAGACCCATTACCAGCATTTTCATCTACGGTGGCAAATGCTGCGGTGGGAGGAAAATAGCGAAACTTAATTACGGGGCTGTGATCGTTGGCATCCAGTAAATTCACTGTAACGTAAGTTCTACCATCTTGTCTAGGTACGCCATGATCTCTAGCGAATACAGTAAAAACACAACTTTTTGGGCAAACATTGCCTATCGATTTTGCGTGCACGCAATTCTGTTGTTGGGGACAATTTAATGGATCTGTGGTCGAAATAATGCCAGTTTCTGGATCGACCGAGAATTGGTGTTCATTGTCGTTTAGATAATATGTAATTTTAGCGTTGTCCCCTAAATCACTGTCCGTGGCCATCACCTGGAGTACTGTAGTTCCAGGCGGTACACTTTCATTCAAACTGACAATGTAATCGCTATGATCGAAGATCGGAGGATTGTCGTTCACGTCCAGAATGGTGACGTTCACTTGCAAATAACCGTACCTGTTGAGATTAAATTGGGTTTTACGCCTGTGAAATCGATATTTTGCGCCAGAAATGAGGAAAATTACGTATATGCATCATATTGATTGAAGTAACCCGTTAGTTTAAACTGAGATCCGAATAACTGATCGAGCAAGAGCGAGCGAAAACAAAATTTTCTATACAAATGCTCAAGCGTTGTAAACGAGTTTGAGAGCGAGCTAATGTACATTCGTTCGTGGTCAAATAAGTTTCGTGTGTTCGAAACCTCAAATGTCACATTAACACATTTCCGTTTATCCAATCGCGAATGTGTTAATTCACACTGTTGCTGCATTTCTTTAATAATACAGCTACGGAGTGTTCTAAATCACTCTGCAGCTGTATCATTACAAAAAATAAAAAATATGTTGTATAATTAGATGACCAAATTGGAAGTTAAAGACATTACGTAAAAAACTCTGGTGCAAACATTTTGATTCAAAAATAAAAATGGTTTAGAATTTTAAAAACACTCTGTATACAGCATAACCAACATCTTGTTCAGTTCAGAAACTAGAACTTACCGTGGAGGCTTCCCACCATCCTGAGCGCTAATATTCAATATATAAAATCCTTGAATTTCCCGATCCAGTTTTCCAATAGTTTCCAAATGGAGATAGGAGGAATCCCCAGACGGATTCATGGTCACCACTAATTTAAATTTTCTATCCTCGTTCCCGGCAATTATGCGATAACTATCACTAATCCCGTTAACGCCCGTATCCAGATCTGTGGCCGCATCCAGAAGTAGTCGAGTACCCGATACGGCGCTTTCCGAAAAACTGATCGCGATTGTTGCTTCTGGAAATTCCGGCGAATTGTCGTTCACGTCCACCACCAAAATGCGAACTTCAATTGGATACGTGGGTTGACTGGATAAAACCACCAAGTCGTACCTATCGTTTTTTAGCGTCTCCCGATCCAAAACTGCAGTAGTTTTTATTTCTCCACTGACTGGATCCAATACGAATTCTTTAGGGGCTTCGTTGAATCGATAAGTGAAACCTGACTTAGTGGGTATTCGTCCAGCCAAGGTACCTTTGGGTTGGCCTTCAAGAATTTCAAATGTTACACGTGTGTCCACCGCCCGGCTTTGCATTTGTTCCGGAGGGTTATCCATTTCTAGAAATTTTCTTAGACCAGGTCCGGGTCCTGGACCTTGTGCTCCTACCAGCAATAGGGCCAGTAGAAGAACTATGGCAATTTCCAGTATTTTATCCATTTGTACTACCTACTGGGCATTGTTATTCCAAAAGAAGAATTATAAATTTATTACTAAAAACCACGACTAGAAGAGCAATCTTCCTTCTTCAATCTAATAACATTCCACATCAGTCCCTTGCCCCTTTCAAATATCTCTATGGGTTTATCTCACTTTCGGACACCTGAACCGCCATAAGGACCTCTCGCTTGCTCTGGTATGCAATATGGCCGAAGCGCGAGATCAGAGAACTCCTCCGGATAATAATAAAACATTTGTACCAGCTCACGACATTAATAAATAAATCAATGCGGTCAAAGTCCCGATTATTGGATGGAATTTACACTTTTCACTAATTTCAATAAAATTTTTCTTTTGCTTCACGTCACATTTACGGTACCCCTAAATACACAGGTACTCAATCTCGTGCGAACCGATCAACGTTCTTAAACTGAAACATTCGAATAGGTATTCTTGTTCTTCTTCTTCGGACGCCAAGGAGGTGGTAAACTCTTGCGTGGTACCCAGCCGATGTTGCCGCTCGACCCCAAAAATCCGTTCTTTCACAACGAGAATTGGTTGATTCGGGGACGTAAATGCGACAACCACAAATAAGGAGGGGACGATTCTTTTATAATAATCATAGCAGAGTGGTACCTGTAGAGTGTCCGGGCAGGGTTGCCACATGGTCGGAATATTGCGAGTTCTAATCGAAACGAACATAAAGTTTATTTATGGCCGTGTCAGTTCGAGCCTGTTTCAGTCATAAATCTATTCGGATTGGGATTTTTTTTCTTTTAAGGATCGGTATCTGGGCATCTATAGGATCATAGGATCTAATGCCATGACGAGATGAGACGATTAGACGATGAGAGACGACGTAGAGTTGGAAATTCTTGGAAATATCTAGTATTCTAGAGAGTCCGTACTCATTTATTCATTATGAATTTTAATTAAATGAATATTTCCAGAAAATGGTACTGCCTATGTAGAACAGGCATTGAGCATTCTGAGGAGCATTTTTTTTGTAAATACGCAAAAGGACAGTTGTTGAATGCCTTAGTAGTAGTAGTAGTTGTTGTTGTTGTTGTTCTTGACTGTATCATTAGCATCTATTATTCAACCGCTTTTCTGGCATGTTATTGGCCGTTCGTCAGAAAACGAGTTCTCGTTCGGACAGACAAGAACTGATGTGTGCGTTCGGTTTTTTTTTCTTTCTATAGATGCCTTTCAGCTACGACATGCCAAACTGTTTTTCCCCATGTTCAATTTGACTACGGCCCCTACACTTAGCTCCAATAAAGATTTTTGCATAAACAGATCGAGAAACAATTAGAAAACGTAACGGCGCGTGGGCGACATATTTATGACCATTTTGTTGTGTTACGATCTCTAAAACGATAATGTTTCTTTTCATTCTCGTGTGCGAGCATTAATTTCTATTTAATTTCGAATTAAATGTTTCAAGGAAAAATAATTTTTAAGGTCACCTTGTCCTAGAGCGACTCCCCGTTAGATAAAGCTCCTGTGACATTACTCTGCTAGCACAAAATTTTACAGAGTTCTTACAGGGAGGCTCAATAGAGACCAATATAGCCCCAGACCTGGCTTCTGTTGACTAATTTTTGAATTATAAACAACATATTCCGGAAGAAGAATTTTGACTTAGCGAAAGTTTATTTGGCGACCCTCTAGTGAAATATTTTTTAAACAGTCTGGATAGTGTTTGTTTAATCGCCCTGTAGACACATATTTTAAAAAGCAATACTTAATCATCCTCGTCATTGGTGGTTCGTCAACAGTTTAATTATTTTTCAAATAAATTATCAAGTGGTCGTGAAATCCCCTGAATAAACAACCTTCCAAAAGGTACCACTGACTCGGTTCGGCAAACAGTACCTCTTCGACAGGTACTTCTCATTTAAAATGATTCGTCGCTTAATTAAAACATTTGGGCGCGAAGAAGAAAAAAATGTAGAAAGGCTTACGAGCCGTCCCTGCCGAAGAACTTCTTAATTCGACGCTATTAAATTTCCAAAATGCTCTAAAGTGTTTTTGAAAACGGAACGGCCCTCGTCACTGGGTTTATTCAAGAGCTGTCACTCATGGATTTTTACCTGGCGGCTCTTCTTGTTGAGCCCCTCACCTCAACAAAACATCATCTCTGCGATTATTATTGTCTTCACTCAAGAATGTTTTTGAATTTTTTCTTAAAGTGTAGGAAGGAACTTCTTTTCTTTTGATTGGTGTGGTAGTGGTGGTGATGCCCTTTTCTTATATCTGATAAACGAGGAAAGAAGAAAAAAACCCCGTACAGTTCTCGGCATTGTTGTCGGTACAACGGTGGCCGTGTTTTAAGAGTGTCCCCGGTTTATGGTCAAAAATGTGTGGGACGATAGCGGTGGCCGAACAAGGTGTAAGAAAATAAAAAAATCACTCTGCAAAACGTTGCGTTTAAAAGAAAAAAGAAAACCAACTAATTTCAGAAAATTCTGTGGAATTGCAAAACGATGACGAGAATAAATATAAATAAATTAAAAAAATATGTATATTGTTAAGCAAATATAACCGTGTAATTTATTTATTTTAAAAAATACCTAAACTACGTTAAAATATTGTAAAAGATGTATTTTTAAGAGCGCCCTCTCGTACCTTTTGATGAAGGTAGACATATAATATAAAGGATTTCTTAATATTTAGAAGAATGGCTTTCACTCTGAAGCACAGGTGTCGTTTTAAGTACATTTAAGTTAGTTTAGTTGCTTAATAATGGAAATGAATCAAAATTTTATTATTTTTTACGTCCCTTTTCACGATCTTTCCTAATTCTATTTGGAAAAGACTGGAGCCAGACCAAAATGTCCGAAAGATTGCTAGTATTTAAGCGCTCTAAAGTTTAGAGAAGATTTTCCAATGATGCGATTCAAGTCTACTCATTCTTGTCCTTCCAATTAATAAATATATATACATGTTCTTCAGTAATAGAGACCATGGTTACAGTTTAGGATATTCCGAAAAATTCCACGTTAATCTATATAATCTACGTCGACTGTATGGACATTTTACAATGGATTAAAATTAGTTTTTTTTCACGACAAGCCTTCATATATCCATAGTTGTGCTTTGAAGTCATAGACACATATAATTTTATACTTCTGAAGTTAATTTTTTTATAGTTAAAAGTGAGAAGTCAATAGTATTGCTTAATTATGCAAGAAATCAATTCTTTTCAATTTCAATTCTTTTTAAAAAATGTATTGATGTTTAAAATACCATAATGCGTAGCTACAGCTTCAAAACAGGTTAAAATTATTTTGAAGCGAAGATAATCATTCACCAAAATGTTAGGAACCAGCGCCAGAGCTATTTTCTTCGTTTGCGATGTTGCTCTATTATGTCATGTTTAAAGATCATTTCGCAAGACTTTTTGCATCGTTAGAAAAAACTGTCATCGAGAAAGTACAAAAAGAAGCATGGCAGTCATTAACAATATAAAGGTTAATCAACACTTGAAACCAATTTTAAATGCATTTATTGAGCAATGTATTTATGATTTTCTTGTTTTTTTGTATTAAAATTTTAATTTATCCAGAAATGTTGTCATAACACACTTCTCTGTGCCATGAAATAAGGAAGTAGGAAAAGTGGCAGAGAGTAAGACACACATTACAAAAAAAAATTACTGTTCAAACTTTATTGTAAAAAAGTAGTCAAATTGCAATTTTATGGCACCAAAAAGTAGTTCTAAGCCAATCGTCTCGCCTCCTCCACGATTCCTTTTAAATATTTCTCACTGGTCACCTCCTCCTGATTCTCAATAACTTGATATCCTGCTTCCAACTCTGTTTCCTCCAAATCACCATCGCCTCGTCTCCGTAATGCATTTTCCACGCCAAGTTTATTGAAATCAAGGGCCCCCAATCCCGTTTTTACGACATGTTTGAGCGTTTGCAAATGGCCAGTACGGGCCTGTCGTTGTCTGGCAATGTTCTCACTTTTCTTCAAAAAATCCTCTTTTCTCTCATACCCGTGCAAATGTTTGACGTCATAATCTGTCATTTTTTTATCGTTATTATATGGTATTTCGTTGTTATTTTCTTGTACCAGAATCCCGTCAATTTGTTTTGCCGGCTTGTAAGTCTTAACTTTCGAATGACCCTGTATAATAAGGTACAATGGTCCTTTTAAAGGTTCCATAGGTTGTTTATAATGTTTAAAGAGCGGATCGGTTGTTAGTGTTTGTACAGTGGTTTGAGGAATCTCTGTAGTCGCTTCCATTGTACTAACGTCCATTGCCATTTGATTGGGTGTAGTTTGAACGAACGACATCATAGATGACATCATGTGATTGGGCGTGATTTGGACCAGTGGAGGCGGTCGCATCGTTTCCATTTCGTGAAAAATAATCGGTCTCACTGTCGGATTTAATATTTCGATCGGCATTCGATGATCCATTTGAGCCTGGGGCTTTTCGATTTTCACATAACTGTCGGAAATATCATTGTCGTCGCTCACTTGACCCTTAAAAGTCATTTGACTATCGTCTAATGGTGGAGGTGTTACGTAATTAATGTTTTGATTGCTGTCTGAGGCCTCTAGTATTTTATTGGAATAATTTTGAGGCGCAAACTGAAATCTCATAAAGGTTTTCGGAGGACCGAGTTTTAACGATTCAGTGGACGATGGTAATTCCCAGCTGATGGATGGTATTGATTCGATTTGACCATCAAATGATTGATAAACAAGATTTGATTGTTGAATGGTGACGGGGGAGGATAATGGTTTCGACGTCAATGGTTTTTGAGTCATGGGAGTTGTTGGATAGTGGACTGAGTTTTCTTTTGGAGGGGGCATCAAGACTGTATATGGCACGCTTTTCGATGAAAACAAAGTTCCGTCTAACACTTGATTAGCCAGCGACATTAAGGACGATGCCATGGATGGGGAAAAGTATGTGGGACGTCCGATTCTCTGTTGTTGATTGTAAAAATTTCCTGTGCTTTTATAATGTTGCTCGTAGATTGATGCCTGATCATTTCTATCACTCGCTATCGATTGCTTGTAGGGGGAGGCGGGTTTTTTCGAGGACACGCCTAGAAGAAGGATTTCGCCGCTTTTTTGTTGATCACCCTTTTTGGGGTCCATCCAGTATTGGACTGGATCCAGCACCGGAGGGACGTAATCGAAGGTGGGGTCGTTTTTTAATGGATCGCCGCGTCCTAATGGTTTCCATTGATTATAATCCATTCGGGGAGAAAATAAGGATTTTTGATGGAGAACTGTAATATTTTCTTTTAGAATTTGATNCATTCGGGGAGAAAATAAGGATTTTTGATGGAGAACTGTAATATTTTCTTTTTAGAATTTGATAAAAATCTTTGTGGATTTACCCACCGCTAGATTTAAGCTTTTTAATGGGATCTTCATCGTCTAAGGCAGTTCCAAATGATAGTTGATACACTAAAAATAATAAGAACCAGAGCAACTTCCATCTGCTACGTTGCCGCATCTAGAAAAAGCAAGCAAATTCAAGAAAAAATCCTCAATAAATAAAGTAACTTAATAATAAATCGTAAAAAAATTATCGAGATATCCGATTTCTGAACGAAACGAAAAAAAGGAAACGTACAGATGGTCGCGTGATATACGGGATTTATAGCCGCCCACGGGCGACTGTCGGCCGCCCACAAACATCGCGATTCCCACGGACTCTATGGGTGGCTCCTGTCAGAAATTAACGAAACGAGTCCATCTATTTTTTTTCTATATCTTCTACTAACTGAAAATTGTTTACGTAAACTTTGGAGAAAAAAGTTTAGAATTAAATGGGATATGGGCTCGTGGGGCCTCGAGCAAACGTTAATTTGAAATTTTCATGGGTTGGATGAGTTTGTTTAAGCCGGTAACCGACTTCTCTTCTAAAAATAGGAAACGACATACGGCTATTAGTTAAAATGAAGGGGCCGCACCTCGATACACAAATTATTCAATTTTTTACATTATTTTGGTTTCTTTAATTCCTTTGTTTTTTTCCCGTGCGTTGCCTTCAATTGATAGATTTAAGCCTACTTGGATGTACGTAAGTGACATTACCTTTACAAAAAAAATTGCCTTAAGAGAAACTTGATTGACAAAAGACAAACTAAAACACTAACACGCTGCCGTCATGGCTATCCTCGTTCGAGTTTGAAGTGACAAAATACAGTGGCGTATCAAGTCGATTGTCGACAATTACTAATGATTTGTTCCGAATCTCGTCACCTATGACCACGTGAAACAACTAAAACAAAAGTTAGTGCGTGTAACTCTTCTATACCGTGGCGTTCATCTCGTTCCCCCCCATTTCGTCCACGATTTGGGCCTACTTCGTGTGTCGTCTTGCTCGTCGTTTTCTTTTGTTTTCGAGATAAATTTAATTTTATTAACGAACGCAAACCATAGCCAGGTAAGTAAACTTATATCGTTACGATATGGGATTACTTTTATAGAAATTACCTATTTACAGGATTTTTGGGGATTTGATGGCAAGGCCGCTTTTACTTTACCGCATTGGTGCGCGTCTGGAATACGTAATTGATAAAATGGAAAGTTCTTTTTTTTAATTTTTAATTAGGCCACTTACACAATTTCCTATTGTAATGTGTTGAATTTGTATCCCGCATTAGTTTTCTCTCTTTTATATAAAAAAAGACGACTTTGCGCATCAAGAAACTTTCTAATCGAATAAATTTTCAAATGTTCGCGCCTCGTATTCATTCACAAAACAAATGAAAGTCAAACGCTACGTTGCCATATGTTTAGGCGCGTCGCGCCATAATGGTTCCTTTATTTGAAATCCGGAACGGACACATAGATCACGTAGTCTATGGTCGCATTCGTCAGCGAGAGTAATTAGCACGTCCATCCGGCCCAACCATAGACCTATCAAAACATCAACTGAACTCGGTAAAGATTTGACACTGGATCTAGTATATACTTCATATCCGCGGAAAAAAATTGACTATTTTTAAACTCAAAGCTTGTACTGTGGCAATTTCAAGTAAAATTGTAATAAATGCAAAACTGATTTTTATATGTCTATGGGATGGCCGTTTGTCGTTTGTCTATTATGACTTTCATATAGTGACTGCAGTAAATTTCACCGCCAACTTTGTCAGCGTCGACGTAATTACCACCCCATTTTAGGGCAAAATATTTGATTCTCTGTTCGATTCAACCTGAAAACCTTTATATTCATTTTAAGCGTTATTATTTCTTAGAATTTTTGACTTTTGTCGTCCTGGATCAGATCAATTTGACAACATTGTAGTCGAGTTGAATTATGCGAGAATTGTTTATTTGTTGTCACGAAAAGCGAGCAAGAAAATTTCAAATATTTATTCGATTTCAAGAAATGTCGTCCGCGATTTGATAGACAGCTACGGCACCTTTTTTTCTTTCTTTTTCCAGTGTTGCCAATAACCGGTCGCTTAATTGAGTCAACAATATAAAAAATGACCAGCGAATTTTCTTTCATTAATTATGAGGTATAATGGTGGAATGATAAATATTTACTTTTGCTACAGCACCTTAAGAGTCTTATTGCGGGTATCAGTAATTGCATAGAAGTAAGGTGAAGAACGTAGAGCAACATCTGAAGGCTCTTAAATGAAAATCTTCTATAAAGATTAATTAGATTACATTTTTTTACCATTGGAATGCAATTAATAAAAGCTAGAATTGTTCGATTAATATTTTCTAGACCACCCAAGTCCTAAAGCAAAATTATCACTAAAGCCGGTAACATGCTAAACGTGTTTCGTCATAGTACACAGTCGTTATCATAGTCTTAAACTTATCACATAAAGATTATCCTCAATTGTTAGAGCTCGAAAACTATCGACATCTTAAATTATCGATACCAAACTCATCCTTAGAAGAGTTGTTGCTTCCTCTCATACATATTTTTGTTAATTTTATGTCGCTTTCCCATAGAATCGAAATACTACTATATTTTTATTTCTGCGTTGTGGAATGTTTTTTTCTATAATCTTATTCTGTAATATCTATATCAAAATTCGCCTTTATACGGTACTTCAATATTATTTTTTTCTATCAGAATTTCATAAATTTACTTTGCCGGTTTGTAAGTCTTAAGCTCGGATCGACTCCGTATAATGAGATACAAAAGTCGTAACAAATTCCGTTCCTAACATATCTAAATTTTCAAAACTTAAGACCGCAGGTGCATCAGTTTTCAGCCACTTTATTGATCTGAAACTATGAATATCCAGAATATTGCTGTGAGGCTGGTAGTTTACAGTCAATTTATATTCCAAAAACAGATGAATAATTGTTAACACCGTTACTTACGGTCCACTGCGACAAAAATAAGTTCGGCAACAGTGTCTCGATAGACTGGATATGACTGTCATCTATGAAGATTAGAAGGCGTCACTAGATTAGCTCTGGTTAGGAATGTTTTAATACTTTAACAGTAGCGATATTCAATGCCAATCTGGACCGTATTAAGTTATCGATACAATAAAATATCGAAGTTAGAAGAACTGACGCTATATACATATACAACTACGCTTTCATAATATAACTTATGTCAAATGAAATCAAGTTCACAAACATTGTGTTTCAGAAAAGGGCGGGAGCGATAACCGGTTAACCAAGTTTTGAAAAATTACCTCGATTGAAAACGACCAGTGTGATTGTGACAAGATTATCTTTTATTGGTTCGAGTTAAAATTTTTCATAGAATATTTGCTACGCATAATATTTTGAAATCATCAAATTCTCTCCCTATTGGAGAAAAGTACATTACCTACTTTAATTTTTCTCTACGAACAGCAAAAGTTAAACTTGCGCATCATGGAAATAAATTCATGTTCCATGTACATAGAGACATAAGACTAGAGTAGGCAAGTCCCAAATTTGTTGCATCAAAATGACAGAGGGAAAATTACAACGGTAGATGTGTCTTTTTTTTAATAAAATTAAGACAAAGACACATCTATTGCTTACTTTTTCTCTCTTTTTTTTCTGTGGCGATATTTCTTTTTATACTATTTTCCTCTTTCTTGCCTACTCTAGTCTTTTATCTCTATGTTTATGTATGTTTGCAATTTGCGCCTATCGATTTTCAAAACTTCAGTCGATATTTCCTTAATATCGATAGTGTAACTCTCGCTTGATTAAGTTAACCTATAAATAGACTCGGTTGACATTGCTTTGTTTATGTTTCAAAATTTAAAAACAAAAACGCAAATCATTAATATTATCGGAACGAAAATTATCATTTTTTTTAATGTTGCTTTGAACAGTTTCGAGTGGTTTTAACGAGTGTGAATATGTTATTAAAACTCCTCCTGTTCATTGTTCTTTTCAACTACGCAATCAGCGACCAAAATATCCTTTATTTTCAACCTGAACAAATTCACTTAGCTTTTGGGGACAGTATTTATGAAATTGTAGTTACGTGGTCGACATTTGATTCCACCAGAGAATCAATTGTGGAATACGGCATTGATGGACTGATTCTAACTAAATCGGGCAATTCCACAAAATTCGTAGATGGAGGACCAAATAAACATAGTCAATATATTCATAGAGTGACTCTAGATAATCTAAATCCAAACAGTAAATATTGTAAGGAGCTACAGGACATCTACAAATCCCCATTCTAGTGATTTTAATATTTTAGTATATCACTGTGGAAGCACTCAAGGCTGGTCCAATGTATTCTGGTTCAAAACACCACCCTTGGACAATGACTGGTCACCAAACCTGGTGATTTATGGCGATATGGGCAACGTTAATGCCCAATCTTTGACTAGATTACAAGAAGAAACACAAAGGGGGATGTATGATGCGGTTTTACATGTAGGAGATTTTGCTTACGACATGGACACAGTAAATGGAAAAAAATGGTTTATTTTAGTCTAAAAGAGCACTTTTAGGATAACGGCGTGGTGGGAGATGAATTTATGAGACAAATTGAGCCTGTAGCTGCCTATTTACCCTACATGACATGTCCTGGAAATCACGAGGAATCTTAGTAGGACCAAAAACTTTTCAGGTTTTATGTTCTAACAATTATTTTTTGTAGTAATTTCAGTCATTATAGAGAGAGATTTAGCATGCCAGGAGGACGAGAATGGTACACTTACAGTTTGGACATTGGCCCTATGCATATAATTTCCTTGTCCACTGAATTATATTATTTTATGAATTATGGACTTAAGAGTGTGGCGTTTCAATACGGTTGGCTGGAGGAAGACTTAATTAAAGCGAATCTACCTGAAAACAGGTTAATATTCTACATGTAAAATGCAAAATTTCAAATTTTTATTAAAAACGTAATATTATGTCAGAGAAAAGCGTCCTTGGATTATCGTAATGGGGCACAGACCGATGTATTGCAGCAACTTGAATGATGACGATTGCACTCATCATGAAACTCTAACTAGAGTGGGATTGCCTTTCTTACATCTATTCGGGTTGGAAGAATTATTTTATAATTATGGAGTCGATTTGGAAATTTGGGCCCATGAACACAGTTATGAAAGGCTGTGGCCCATTTATAATTACGAGGTCAGAATAGATGATGTCACTAGAAAGCCACTGGTTACAGTTTATTTAGGTTTATAATGGCAGTTACGAACATCCTTATACCAATCCAAAGGCTCCAGTTCATTTTGTAACGGGCTCAGCGGGTTGTCAGGAAGGTAGAGAAAATTTTACTCAAACAAGACCTGACTGGTCAGCGTTCGTTAATCAGGACTATGGTTACACACGATTAAAGGCATACAATAAAACGCATTTATATTGGGAACAGGTTCATTCGCTATTTTTTAACACCAACATTACAATTTTTATTTTTATCATTATCGTAGGTGTCTGATGACAAAGATGGGCAAGTTATTGACTCTGTATGGTTGATTAAGGATTCACATGGACTCTATGCTCATTCCAAAATGAATTGGGAGAAAATGGAGGAAATGAGGTTCAAAACTTTTAATAAATTAGACAAAAAGTGATATGATTTATGACATACATATTTAGATATAATTACCACAAATATATGTATGTCAATAACTCTTCAAAATAGACGTTTATAGTTATAAATCACTTTAAAATTTCTCTTAATTTCGTATACAGGATGTCCACGAACCACTTCGACAAACTGAAAAGGGTGATTCTACATACAAAAATATGAAAAAAAAGTTCCTATCAACCTGGGTCGGGAATGCTTCTTAAGGAAGCTGCCACTTCAAAGATAAGGTCACAAGATTGGTTTTTGGTTAATTTCTCTCGAACTATTTTAGATTCACGTTTTAAATGTGGTACACGATCTGCCAATGAAGATTGCAACTTTTAGTAATTAGAGGCCAATGGATATCATATATCTATAGAGTTGAACTACGGACAGGCCCCATGAACATTTTTTACCCTAACTTTTTCCTTTGTATTTAATTATCAATTTTTTGCAAGAATATTGTTCTCTGACATTTTCCACATTAAAAAGACACTTTGTTTCAAAGCATTATTTTTGAGAAAAATTGAGGTGAATGTACCTATGTAGTATCATTACTCCGTGGCGCACTGTGATTATGAAAAATAATTTTCGAATAAATAATGAGATTTGTGACTTTTATTGATAAGAGAATATTGTATGTAAACTTATCCTGTACCAAATTTCAAATGTAAATCTAAAATACTTTCAGAGAAATTAACCGAAAACGAAACTTGTGATGCCATTTTTAAAGATTTTTTTTTTATCTTCCTTAAGAAGCAGTTGATAAAAACTTTTTTTATATTTTTGTATTTAAAATTACCCCTTTCAGTTTGTCGAAGTTGTTCATTGACACCCTGTATATACAGGATGTTAATGAAACGGAAAGATCTGAAACTTCGTAAATGAAAAGGTCTTGGCATGTCCTTTAAAATGAGGCGTTACTCAACCTCCCACTCCATTTAAGATTTTAGGGGTGAGTCGCCTCCTCCTCAAGGAATTGAAAATAGGGGACTTGACATAAGCTCAAAAAGTTTCCCCTTGACATCTTAACTGACTTGTTTTTGGCATTTTTCCAAAACTTCATACTAAACGAAATATTTAGGTGGAAAATTTTATATGGGACACCCTGTATATATTCATTAATTATAATTTATGAATATGAATAATAATTATTATCACGTTTGAGAACAAACAAAATTATAGTCGAAAGATGTTAAGTCAAACGAGTAGGGTGCAAGGCACCAGTTGATTATTGCATATTGACATATTTTTGTTAACAAATCTGTTTGTTTAAAATTTGGTACAAAACGTGTCAGAGCTCTGTGGCAAGCTATAGAGATGTGTAAACTACGAGAAAATAAAAACAAAACTTCATAATTTTATGTCAGATATAATTAGAGCAAATACCTTTATTTAAATACTAGAGTTTCACACTATGGATCTCAGCACCTCCTTGTCCTAAATTCACCTTCCTTATAGCTACACAAGTTTCATTTAAAGGTTTCAGTCTTTTGCTGCATTTGCTATGGACACATTTTTGAAATTTTTCATTAAAAACATAAATCATCTTGTTGTCACCTCCATTGGGTCCCACGGAAGCATCACACTGGATATGTTTCTCAAAGTCCTGCAAGCAGCACTGTAAGAGTTCCGAATTCACTGCAAAATGTTCACTAAAATCGTACAGAGTTAATTTCAGTCGTCTCGATAAGATTCCAGTGACGAACACATCGTCAATCCAAAAAAATTTGTCATAATTAGCTGCCTGTGCTAGTTTTCTAGCTACTTCAGTTGTGGTAATATAAAACCATCCAGATAAGAATGTTGGATACGTGCTTTCAGAGTATTCTTCTTGAGTTACAAACCATTTATTATCAGAATTCCGAATGGGTTTCATGTGCTCTAACTTATAACCCGCAATAAAATCTTCATTTTGTATTGCATGCAAAGAATTTAACATCCCCTTCAAATTAGAAATATTTATTACAGTATCATCGTCCATTTTAACAACGTATTTCGCTTTTGAACAATACTTTCCAGCCCATTTTAGTCCCATGACATGTTTGTAGGTCAAGTTTCGATAAGCCTCAGTAAAATTCCCTTGAACGATGTCCCTGAAAGCGTCGCTTTCTCCATTTATCACTTTCTGTGTTGTATATTTGTCTCTTGGGGCTTCACCGAGTAAAAACACTAGTTTTACACTTAAAATTTTGTGTTTTTCAAACACCTTCCGAATCCAACTTCGCGTTTCCACATTACCAAAATAGGAAGTAACAATAACTATGGCCAAAAGGGCTTCAGATGTGTTGCACAATTCTATGGTGTTCAATTTATAGTTTAAGGTAATATTTAAAAGCTGTTGGTGATGGTTACTGAACAAGTAGTGGTTGGTTTCAACTGTTGGTTTGGATAATTCAAATAAGTGACGTAGAATTATGAAGATAACAATTGAAGAGCATAATGTAATAATTGTTTTTTTATATTTTGAGAGTTTTAACATTATTTATTTTTGAATTGTATCAACAGTTGGTTAGGTATACAACCACAACCTTGTTTTAACCTAAAAATATGATCATTGGGTTCTTCGGAACGTTCATGGTAAGTAATTTTGACAGATGTTTTGGGAGAAAATAATTAATGAAAATCTGGGGATCATTATACAGACGTACAAACAAAACAGGTTTTCTTAAAAATTTTTGTTGTGGTGAAGCTAAAAATAAAGTCAAAATTATCCCATAACATACCGATTTTTTGATTTTTTTATTTGTCCCAGCGCAACCAACTGCCATACACAATAAGTTTAATATAATTTTTTTAATGAAAATGAAAAAAATTTTGAATCATACAGGGTGTTCCATTAAAAGTTGAACAATCGAATAAATTGCAAACTGGTAAATTTGGAAAAAATATTACTAATGATTCAACTGTGGGAGGTTTGGAATGACAAAAAAATCGAAGAAAAACACTGAACCCCAGACTATCCAAAAGATAAAAAAAAACTCCACAAACTCGTTAACATCCGATCAACTATAACACCTGAATGTCGGCAGAGCTTCAAAAATATAACAACATATCTTTGATGGTTACTAATCAATAAAACTACGAACTCCAGCTAGAGTTCTTGCTAGACTCAAAATAGATATCCCTGTGACAATAGATAACAAGATAATTAAATGAAACCAGGAAGAATCCTGACTAGCTGGTGGGATGAACACTGATTAAAATTCATTCGTTCGATTTCAACTGATTACATTGAATTCAAAATAAATAAATAAATTCCTAACCATTCCGTTATTGATTTTGAAACAATACTTAAATCTAGGAGGCGAAAATTTGGTAGGCTAACGTCATGTTCATAGTCTATCAAATTATTGCCTAATTTTTAAGATTAAGATCTCTCTGTCAGTAAATTTCGTACGCGTCGCAATTATTGTCTTTCTACTTTAATTATGCAATAAGGACTAGACCCTATTTCGCAAGTAAACGATAGGTGAAAACATTATGTAATTAACATTTACATCTACAAGCACTGGTTTTTATACTTTTATATGGGTCTATTGGTATTTGATACACGAATAAAAATATGAATGAATAAATTAACAACTTTATTTTTTTTGTATCTGGAGTCTACCATGACCTATAGATGCAACATTAAATTCAAAATATCTTTCTAAAACAAGCCACAGTACTATAATTTCACTATACCCTCATTATTTTAGATTTGTCTTGATCAAGACGTATCATATGGTCTTATTTTTGCATAAGGGGTCGATTTATGAATGGTTAACATCTTCGTTATCCAAAATTAAAGTTTGCATTTGAACAAATCCAAAATCTGCACGAAGATTTTCATTAGCTAAGTACCCACTTTCTGAATTCTCAAAGTTTTTAAGAAGTTTACAACGCAAGTTGTCATTTCCCGATCTGCTAAGACGTTCATCATTGGACTTCTGTTTTTACTCAGCTTTTAAAGCATTGACTATATGGAATCTCATCTTAAATTGCATCTCTGCAAGAGTGTTAACATGGATAAACATAATTATTTTTATTTTTCTATCAAAATGATTTTTGCAACGCCTGAATATTTAAAATGATCCACTAATTTATTAATTTCAAGGCTGTATTACCGAATGTTGGGCCGACACAGTACATTCGTCTGAGTACTCTGTTAATGTGATTAGTACACTACACTGGGGATGGTGGATAGAATAGTCTTCCATTTTCGCAGCAGAATAAATTTCTTCTCTACTGACGCACTCTCCTCGGCATGTCAATCACCTTTTCTCAGTCAACGTCATTACATGAGTCAATACTTTCCTCTCAAATAGTTTTATCTCATGCTTTGACGAGTAACTCAGCCCATCACTTAGTAGGTGCAATACAGTCTTTAGTAATTGAGGAGCGTCTGTTCAAAAGCAGACATTTCCAGTAAATCAAGTTTTAGGTAATATGCGAAAAACGTCTTCTGTAGTAATATTAATTAACATCACTATGTTAATTAATATTTTCAAAGCCCAATTGAGTTGTAATAGATTCCTTCACGGATAATAATTTTTAGAGTTGAGCAGAATTTTCTATATAATAAATTACCGTTTTAGAGCGGTTTTTAAAGTTGACATGTCCGGTTTTGTTCAATTATAGTGGACATGTCCAGCTTTGATTAAGCTACTAATTGGATGTATCTGATTTTGATAGCGTTTTCTAAAACCAGTATATTTAAATCGAAATTATTAAACCCTGAATACCTTCAAATTAGAGAGTGGTATTTACAACTAGTTGCAGACTGTGAGAAGCACATGTTACGTTAAACTTCTCTTAAAGATGATAGATCGAACGGCTGTAACTACATTTGTAGCATTATTTGTTGTTCAGCTATATATTCTTCAAATATACAAGGTGTCCCGTAAACTCTTAACAATATCCCCATTACGCTGTCAAAGGGGGCCCCCTAAACATGAGAAAAATCTTCGAAAAAATGGCCAAATTATAAGCAAATAACTGAATGTACAATGCGACAACATCTAATCACAACCTGAGCACATAAGCTGAGTTTTTCTCAGGTTCAACGGCCTTCCCTAAAGGCAATAACAGACGGTTCAACCAAATTGAATGATTTTGGTTGAAATATCCAAAAGTCAATATAAAAAAAATCATTGAATTGTTCACTTCTATGTTTATACAATTCAATTTGGTTGTTTTATCCAAATTGAACCGTCTATTATTGCTTTAACAGCACAGAGGGGTTATTGTGGAGAGATTTCGGGACACTCTGTATATTCCATTTTACTAATAAAATTTTCCGACATATGGCTCTCCTCTATTTAAAACATTTTTGTATCTAATCGCCTTCAACACAATTAAATTTAATAACATTAAAAAATTCTGCCAAATTGTCACGTGCACCTGTGTAAGATATTTGATAACATACGAATGCACGTGTTGGGGATATACGTGCATGATAAAACACGTGTCTGACTAATAGCTCAAATAAATATATAAATTTTTATCTAAATAAAACACCATTCGAATAAATTAAAAATGTTATATGTATATAAGTATATATAAACGTTTCTTTTTGAAAATAAATTAATTACATCTGTAGGTAGGTATACTATTATATTCAAGGCACTATCGTTACGAATAGCTTTCTAATATTTGACGATAACCCGTATAAGAAATAATTCACAGGTAACTTTTTTCCTGAATTTTAATTATATGACATGAATAAAGGCCTAAAAACAAAAAAAAAAATAATGTGATGGCACAATAAAGAAGACAAAAGTATAAAAAGGTGAGTAAGAAAATAGAGACATTATTTTTATCACAATGAGAATACGTGTAAAGCGAAATATTATCAATTGTCTTTCATTTTGTTAGTGATTTTTTTGCGACAAAAACAAACCCCATTTTCCTTCAAAACGGAGCAGTTTCCTTAAAAATAAAATAAAGCATCACTTTAAGCGCAAATTACTGGGAAATAATCGTGGCAAAAAGCAAAACTAGAAAAAAAGCGCGAAAGAAGTTTAACTCTATACAAAAAAAAAAACTTAAACTTAATGGTAGAAAAAAAGGTACAAATTCTTAAATCTAAAAAAAATTAAAAGACAAAAATAAAACATAATAATAACACAGAAAAATGCACGACTTAACCGAGTAGTAGTAATAAATTTATAAAATATGTTACCGAAAAAAAGAACAAATAACAGCACAAAATACAAAAATATAACGGCGATACGTTCGATTTTCTTGGAATGCTTCATTTTTTTTTAGCACAATAACAAGCTTTATTTCAGCCAGTAATTAACAATAAATCATAGTATAGACAAGCAGCGGAACTGGAAGACTCCCTTAAAATGGAACACGTTGCCTATACTGTACGGTTAATAAATAAAATCAGATCTTCATCCTCAAATATACAACAAAAAAACTTAAGCCAGTGGTCGATAAACAAAAAGAACGAATCGACTCCGTACTGGCCAAACCGGAATTAAAGAACATTTCATTTTTTCCAAAAAAAACGATTCCTAATAATTAAAATGAACACTTACAAAAAACAATTTCTAAATTAGCCATAAATCTAATGTTAACAAGGAAGAAAGCTTTAAATTGCTTATCTGAAGCTTAATTTTGTGTGAAATTTACAGATTGAAAATGTTATGTTTCAAGCCATACAACCATTGTCCTGGTTGTTGTTGTAGTTTTGATTTGATTGGAAGTTGTGACAAATCGAACTCGAATAATATGGACTGACACTGTCCGGATTGATGAACTGTTGATTTTCGTAGTCCTCAATGTCTTCCACGACTATACTGGGTGCTTTATTGTAGTTGCTCGTTGGTAATCGAGTGGAAAACGTTAATTGATCCATGTTGCTCGAACTTGTAGAATAAATCTATGAAAAAATGATATGAAAAAACTACTCTCTATTAATATTTAACGATGATCGAACCTCGATATTTTGACTTCTGAATCCCGCCTGAAGATTAACACTGGCCCCTGCATTCCCACTATATGAGTTCTGATCCATAACCGAAGACACGGGTGGTAATTTGTAAATTGAGTCTTTCGTCGCTGGACCAATATTATGCCGGCATTGAGGCCTAAAACAATAAATACAGGTACAGACTGTTACATTTATTGATCAATAGAACTTAAATACCTGTGAATGGATAGAACATCCAAGAGCATTCGCTCCTGTTGCCTTAACTCTTGCAGCTGATTTTTCAAATCGATATTTTGCGATTCCAATGTTTCGGACTCGTGGATCAAATTGGCGGTCCTTTCGCGTTTCTTCAAACGGCATTTCGTTGCTGCGATTTTGTTTCGTTCGCGTCGACGTCTACGTCTCTCCTCGTCTTCTGGCGTAAGCTACAAATAATTAATTGTTAGTATCTTCATGTCTTATTTTATTAGATTTTATCTTATATCTTAGCTCAACTTAAAAGATATAACGGCTTTGGGGTGTTCAAAATGCAAACCCTTTTATGCCCTGATATATGTATAAAAACGCTTGGTCTTTAGTTCATTGCATTTTTAATATAATTGTATAAGTAGGGACTTGCGCTGGTCCAATACTATATGAGCTATTAGAATACAGACAGATTGATTATTCAGCGTAATTGCTGGAAGGCATTCTAAAGCTTGGTCTATACGTAATTGTTTACCATTGCATGAAAAAAGCCAACAGCAACAACAACTGTTGACTGATGAGAGAAACATTCCCTTATGTGAATCTTCTGCAAGAACTACAGCAGAACTAGAAGATTAAGACAGGTACTTACGTATTGGAAATTGCTAACGCTAAACAAGACACTCGCATGAGGATGGTTATATCGAGAGCTGAATAGTGAAATGAAGTTTGATCGATTTGTTTGTACTTTCAAAAGAGTTGAGGGCAACATTGTTTGACAAATCTGACCTGATTACGTAAAACGGAACGTGTAGACCAGATTTTATAAGAAGTTGTTCTCGGATGGATTACCTATTTTTAAATAATATTAGAGTGACTATTTACGCTTTGCAGAGCTTTAGCCAACCTTTACCCAGCCAGTAACTGCCCCATCGAAACTTTTATTCCAACATTTATCTCTTAAAGTGGAGTGGTCTTCAATTATTTGGATATTTGGAACTAATATCTACCACAATATTGACGTGAAGGAATGGTATCTTGGCCAATGAGATCACCCGATGTGATACTTAGAAACTTTTCTATTTAGACAACTTCAAAATAGAAATTTTATTGGGTGCCGATCAATGTAAGCGGAGAATTAAGGAGCTGAAATGTAGATGCAGCGTGCAGAGCATTAGAAGACCAATATTTAACTACAATTAACGTTTAATGTAATTTTACTTGTACCGTGGTAAAATATGAATGAAATGTTAACAAACGTTCTATTCACGATTTTAGAAACGTTGCAAACCTCTAAACAACTAATCTATTTATGTTGGTTTTGCAGTCCCCAAACCAAACCGATAGTTTTCATATTTTTATTGTAAACCCCCCTCCCCCTGAATAGAAACCTAACTTTGTTTAACATATTAAAGTTGCAAACCAAAGCAACACCCTTTATTCTCTAGAATTAGAAGTTGGCATTAGATATTACAGAACGTTGTTTTTAACAAAAAAGTTATTCAAGATTGTCTTTTGGATCGTCCCCGTCTATCAATAAATCGGTTGCCGTTCCAACTGCTTAAAATAATAATTTATTATATGTAAAACAGGTTTCCGAAATTTCGATGTATGCCTACGAAACGGCCTTTGCTGGCAACAGGCCAGAATCCGCGAAACGGAAACAAAAACGCGCGAAAACACAACACATCTCACATCTGCGTCCGAAATTCGATATGTTTTGATCATGGATCGTGCCAAAAAATCATCATCGCAACATAAATGATGAGACTTTTTATTTCTTTTCGATCTGTCGAACGTATTTCGGCAAATCGAAACAACAACAAAAGTTTCTTCATTTATCTAGTTACCTGTTCAAGAACCGGTTACTGTGATGCCTACAATATTGTTTCTTCTTTTTTTTTTTGTTTCTTAACAACTTATTATGACGTATCACACTCTTCATCTCTTACACATTCTGACTTTTTCTCTTTCTGTCTTTTTCTCTGTATCCACCTACACTACCAATAATTTTAGCAAATTATTTGACATGAAAAGCTTTAAATTGAAGACATTATTTCTCGATTTAGAAAGTTTTCTTCAATTTAATACGAATTTATTCGCTACACCTAGTCGATTAAGAAAAACAAGTTTCTTTTTATCGACAACGTTAAGTCGCTGGAGTAGGTATGCTGCTGCTGGGTGACCGCGATGAATAAAATAAAACAATTGAACCAAGGTTGGGTTGTGCTGGAAAAAGAAAATTTGACATTCGACTTTTAGAGAAGGTCCCATTTTCTATTTATCAACTATTGGTTTAAGTGAAATTTTTGTTTTCAAAGTTCGAACGTGTTATTAAAAGAATACCTGACGTTTCTCTCACATTTATATATTATGTCAAATCCATTTGGCGAAATTGTACATTTCGCAAAGTGGATATACAGTTCACAAAATGGTTATGTTTTTTTAGATACAGTTCATGAAAAGATAGAAACATTTGGTGAACTGTATATACACTTCGCGAATTGTACAATTTTACCAAATGGATTCGACATATATGTATGTATGTATGTATGTACATCTTTAGGAGAACGCACAGTATAGTTTTTGCATAGTTTCTGAAGATGTCTATTTTTATTGAGTACGAAACATTAGATAGAATTCTCATTTACATGTCTGTGTACCCTTTTTTTTCGTTTTCTACGTTTTTGAAACTTACCCCTGTCGGTTCTTGTTTGATTTTGTCTTCTTCACTCTCGCTACATTCGCTTTTCTTCTTAAATCGTTTTACGGTATCGAGATCCAGGAGATCATCCCCACTACCAATGTCGCTTCCATGATTTTTCCGTTTTGTTCAATTGTCAACTTGAGCCCCGCCTTAATCAATTGGGAACAGGTGTGTTGGACGGATGGCGGATTATTACCAACGGGAGACTCCACCTAAAGTGAAAATATGCATAAATATTTATTTTATAAACAAATTAACTATAAAATATGACTAAAAATTTAGCGTTTATTACACGTAACATATGACCATTTTGCAATGTTTAAATATTTTTTTCAATTATATAAGGGCACTTTCTAGAAAGGAAGCGAACTAACATCGATAAAAAACGTCTTAACGACAATTCACACGTATGTTTTATGGAAATTTAATGAGCAAACAGTGGAAATCTAAAAACCTAAAAGGCAATTAAGAGATTCATAGGGAAAATATTAGAGCCAAACACGAAAAAGTAAATAATTGATGCAGAAAGAAAGTCGTTTCCTGAAGAAGTTATTTTCAAAATTGAAAAATACTTTTTTAAGAAAATTACTAATAGGAAAAAACGATACACTTAATCGAATAAGAGGAACACGATATTCAAATTGATAAGTAACAGATGTCTTACATGAGAACAACGTTACAAATTGATATCTTATCCATTCCAGATTTGGTCCTCTGCAATCTCTATTTGTTTGCAAATACGTAAAAATAGCTTGTCAGAACGTGATTTACATCAAACAAGAATAACATACTCGAGAGAGAAGCCTATATTACATACATACTCAGTTCCACAAATATGTTTTCATTATATTGATCGAAAAAAATCTTTTTTAACATGAGCACTTATTTTACAGCCCTTTTATATGTATTAAATTGTTAAGTACTATTGTAGTCAGGTTGATTTTTTGGCATTCGATAGAAATTTTTTCGAAAAATACATTCTGTTTTATTACAAAATCGTACACTCACTACTCAGTGCCAATAAAACTGGTCCATCGAGTAAAATTACTATTTAATACACCATTTATTACTCTACAGATTTGGTCCCTGGCGATTTCTACTCCTTTCCAAATATGACAAAACGATTTGAAGTAACGGTAAAAACCGTTTTGGAGCTTACAATTAAGATGTTTCAACATGAACTTTTTCAAATTTCTTGCATACAGATGACCAAAAATGAATGTTCTTAAGACCTCTAGATAGTACTAGTAAGGAAATTAAAACTACTTATTACCTGACTGCTACTGGAGCTGTTCGAATCACTACAACTACTGGAAAGGGCACCACTGCTATTATTGGGAACGGCGCTTACGAATTTCGGGGCGTCATCGCCAAACTGATAACTGTCCAAAGGATTAGTCATGGCGATGAGGGAATTGAGAATCTCCGGAGTCCTGGGGGTGGTGCCGCCGCTCTCCACCAAGAGATTGTTGGCCGCTGTTGCGGCCGTTGTTGCCAAAGTCACATTTAAATTGTGCATGATGATCCGTCGTTTGTGCTGTTACCGCGTCTTAATAATTTGTGATGCAATAGTGTCTCTGAAAGAAATTTCATCATTATTTCCTGTTTGTATGTATGTATATAAAAATGATTTAAATATTCATACGAAATTAACGATTTTACGAGCAAATAAAATTATAAATTGCGAGTACTGACATTAAATTTGTCCGGGCAAAAGACACTTTGTTTTTTGACATTTCGTTCATAATATATCTATGTTGATATGTTTAACACTTTTTGAAAAATGTCATTGTAAGAAACATTTAATAATGAAGTAACCACCACATGCCCCACTCCATGAAAAATATATATGAAGGCGCGGTACATTAAAATGGTGGCTACGGATATTTACTTTAAATATTAGTTAATATACAATAATAAGAGAACGAAAATAAGTTAAAGGCCATTGATTTTTTTCGCTTCCCATTAGGCGAATAAAAGCTAATAGACGAGAATAATGGCTTTTGTTCGAGCGGAGGCGTTAGAAAAAATACACGTTTCCTTGGTATACAAATGCAATAATAAACGCAAACAAAAAATAATCAATCAAGGCAGAAACGTCCTTACCATGGGCTATTTCGCACGCAAAATTGTAATATTTGGAGGCAACCCTCCCATAAGCCTATAAATAGGTATTTATATAGAACGGGCTTCTTTCAAAATTCACACGACACTTCATGATGTGAATACAACAGTGTTTCTGGATAGATACGTTTTATAAATTATCTGTCAAAATAGATATTTATTTAAATGGAATTTTCAGTTGGTAACTTCGTTTCCAGTTGACTACTAAACGGGCCACAAGTTATTAATTCAAACATGAACGAACAAATCATGAAGAACTTTTAAAATAAAATAGGAATTATGTGTTTGTCCTTGGAATTATTGAACAATATGTACAAAGTGGCATTGAGCAGGTGTTTTTTTCAATATAAGAATTGTTAAAATGTCATACGATACTATAGCTGGGGAATACGATATTTCTAATTTAGATATTATTGTGTATGTGTGTGTGTTTTAAATTTTTACATGTACATCTTTACTATGATAGATTATGTTTGGGTCATAAACACTGAAAACTGTACAGGATGTCTCAAATGCCATGGACTGGGATTGCTATCTTCTAAACGACAAGAGCTACTCCTTTTTTTCTATTTTCACGCTATGGAGGTAAATATAGTAATCGTCTAATTTCATTTTCAAGATAAATAGAAAACTAAAGATTTTTTTGTAAATGCTAAATACAAAAGTTTTGCAGTTTTTTCAGTTCTTGACTAGTGTATTTTTCTAAATTTTATATGGATGGTTCAGTTTTCCAAATAGTGACAAATCAATTGAATTTGTCTATTACGGACTTGGATCATTTTTTGCATATATATTCAAAATACTGTTTAACTGCTTTTTAGTGATTTATCACATGATAACATTTTGCGACGTTTTGATTGGATAACAGTCATCATCCCATTTTTTTTTTATAAATATGAACTGGTACAGTGTTGAAATGCGAGAGAACATAGGAAACAATAAACTAGATTAATAGTAGGGTTTTTTCTAACTCTTTAAAACGCTTCAAAATAAACAATGAAATAGTTTTTTTTAGATAAGCATAACAAACGATTTCAGCCTTCATTTAAAAGACGATCCTTAATACATATTTAATAAAACTGAACTATCATTAATGAATAAATAAATTAATAAATGGTAATTGAATTAATGACATTAGAGAATAAAAAAAATAAGAATATTAAAACAAATTATGCGAATAAAAAAGATTGAAACATCCGATAGATCCGGATTTTAAAAAATTCAATAGACACACCATATTATTTCGAAAACTAAACTAATAAAGAAATTTGGAAAAATCATTATGTTAAATTTAGAAAAAACTTCTGGAATGTAACATTTCTTTGGAAAATCTTTAATTTTCCATTTATGTATCTCTAAATCTGAATTTTAGAACCATAGAGTATTATTATCTATAACTTTTTTAAAATGTTGAGATTTTATGTTTTCCTGACACAATAGCTCATATTACGTTAGGAAAATACAAAATCCCACAATTTAAAAAACTGGACTTAATTGCTGGACTATTGCTCTGAAGTTGCTCAGATATTGACTTTAGGCATTTTTTAATTGACCAATTGTTGAAATTTTTTAATTTGGGAAAATTAAAAAAATTCCCAATACTGTTTTCGAATCTAGAAAAAATCACAAAGCTTCCCCATTTTCTCTAATTTATTTGATTTTTTAGCTCTTGTCATTAAAGAAATAGCAATAATGGATTGTGATATTTGAAATAATTCCTATAATTTCTGAAAATTTAACATCCAGACAAATCTCACGAAAAATCTTTTGGAAATTCAAAGGGCGGTCTCGCAGTCACTGGAAACTTTTACAACTTCAAGCGTTTTTTTGTTTGGCTCGAAGAGATGGAAGTCAGGTATCAACAATTTAGAACTACATGGCGGACGTTCCAGGATTATCCAGTGATCACGATCGGTATTGTTTCTATTCCTCCGTAAATAAATCCGAAACTTTTTTCCACATTACCATAATTTCCCAAAGAGTTCATCCTGGTGTGATTATCGTGAAATTCTCTTCCTCAAGACACGGACTCTTGAAATTGCTTTCCTGTAGTATTGACATTTTAGTCTTTGCAAACTTTTTATCTGATTCTTCTTCTCTACCCCAACTTAAAATTTAATTATTTTCCACTGGTCTACAATTGCATTGCACTTCTTGCTCAATCATCTTTTCTATTTAAACTGAGGTCATCCTAGAAGATTACCTGATTCTTGCTCTGCAACAGAATCCCATGTTCAGGCTCAGGTTTCAAAAGTGATTTGAATGGTATCTGATTTATGAGCAAAATTATTTTAAAATATTTCATAAAATTTATAAGTCTAGGGGCCTTGTCCCAAAATATGAATAGAAATCTATTAACGTCAACATATCAAGCAGCTCGGTAACATTTCGGTCACGGATCAGCGCTACCGATTAACATCGACTCTGGCTTTGATCCGAACTAATTCAACTGTCCCACTCACTATTCTACTGTGTCATCTTTCGCCCAGTTTTCAGTACATATCCCAATATTATTTATAAATTAACGAACAGATGTTTGGGAAATCTTTTATGCGCCATCTGCGTGTGTGTACTATTTTTTCCCTTTATCTCTCTGTCTTTTTAATTTAATGGGACAGCTTGGAATGTTAGATAGAAAAATAATCCCCTCAATCCTGGACTGTTGCACATGTTTGGCAACACTGGAATATAATCAATTGCTTTTCTGACAAAAAAATATTACGTCTTACGTTAATCTGTGTTATGGAGCTGACCAATCACAATACACAAATCTTGATAATGTTCATTTATTATGCATGTAGACTTGCAAATTATAGTGACGAATTGTTTACCTTTCCACGTTATCATCGACTTCTTTAATCGAGTATATTTGGATGGAAAGTCAAAAATTGTCAAAATTTTGAATCAGCTCTGCGGCAACTACGAATATAAAAACGAAAAAAAAAATTGCGCACTCCGCCAATGGTTTACGGTTCCAGACGGTTCTAAACAAACATTTTTCGCCGGGGCCGACGCAATTTAGCATAAAATGTTGCAGGAATCGGTTGTTCGATAGTGCAAAATTTAAGTTTTAACCTTGAATGATTTTTTTAAAATGTTCTACCGTTTCAACAACGAAGCCCTGATTTTTCTCTTGAATCAATAATGCTGCGACGTAACATAGTGATCAAAAGTCACAAACATGTAAACTCGCCGTTATCGTTATCACTAATTTAGATAACTATTCAATTTCTTAATCTTAATGATCCCTTTATTGATTAACTGTCATTGGAAGTGACACGATTATCTATCGATTGACATCGTCACGAATAACAAAAGATAATTCCTCCACATAAGTGGAGGAATTATCTTATCCATGAAAATTGCCGCCAAAAACAATGTTTTTCTTTTCAACTACATAAGTATACCGAGAAAAAACAATTGGATCAAGTCGGGTTTTTTGGGCGATTTTCAATTTTAACCCACGACTTCCAAAAATGGACGAAGAATTGGCAACTCTGATGTTGTTGCTTTATTTTAAGTACCACGAGAAAGCTTGTGTACATAAAAGTAAACAATTTCGCCATCTTGATAAGAAGCGACCAGTTCAGTCGTATCATAAAATTTTTTGTGGGTTGCCAAGAGTTTGGTATATGGCTTAATTACAAGAGTTCAGTGGCGTACGCAATAGATTCAAGTACTATTTGAGGCGTCGGGTAGTATCCGATAATTAATAGTGATTCTTTTATTAGGCAAGGCCACAGTAACGATTATTTTAAGAAAAAATCTCGTTTTTGATGAATACATTATGAGTTCCGAATTTTTTCATACAGAATCGTGCTTGTATCGATAGTGTTGCTGTTGTTGTTGTTCTTCATTAACCTTCTCATTGAAGGCTGAACGATTAATTTTCCTCCATTTACCGGAGTGTGAAAGAAGATTTTTTTCTAAAATAACATAGACGATGAAGAAATAATTCATTAAAATGCCTACAATAAATAAGTAATTATGTTTGTGAGGTTATGGCTGTCGTAACAAATCCCTGAATAATGAGGAATTTACGAGGGTTCACCAAATAAACCATTCTAAAAAAATGCTTTCGCACTTTAAACGTTGTCAAAACTGTTTTTAAATTGTCTCAAACATGTGATCATCACAAGGAAACAAATCTGAACGAGAAGTAGATTGTGTACATCTCATGTGGTAAAATCTCTATGTACCAATTATTTCGTTGCGCAGTTCAATGGGTGGTAATGCCACCAAACAATTCCCAGGGCTTTGTCTGTGAAAAGACCGATCTTCGTTTTTTTAGATGCTGCTGCTCCCTGATGCTGATGCTGCAGTTGTTGTCACTCAATTCTTGCTTGTTTCGCTCTAGCGATATATCAGGAACTGATTAGACAGATAACCGTAAAAGTTCCTGATCTCCTTTCAGGGAAGACTCTTGATGCCTATGAAATGAAAGTAATCTATTGCAGAGCGCAAACGACTTTTGTCCCTAGGGAATTAATTTGACAAAATTGCAGGGCAAAACCACTTAATGGTTATGTAGTCAATGGGATGGTTTTGTTCTTGTCATTAGTAACTTATCTGTGCCATATAAAAAATACTTGTGCTTTCACTATACAAACAAGAAAATCAATAGCATTTTTCACGTTTGGACGAACCATTTTTACAATTCTCCTCGTATAATAAAACGGTTCACATATCCAATACTCTTAAACATTTGTACCGAAAAATTTATCGTATGTAACGATAGTAATAAAAGGCGACCGTCTTTATCAATAAATTTTTACTGCTCGGTCTAATTAACATAAAAGCATCCGAAAAATAATTGACATGTGTGTGTGGAGCAATAATTCAAGAACAAAAAAAATGAAATAACCTAGCCAAAAAAGGACCCAAGTTCTAATTTGACGTTTCAAATGTCACGACAGCTTCAAAATGGAATTGGAACGGTCATAAATTCATTTCGTGTTACTTTAAAGGCAAAAAAATAACGTTCGCATAACTCGAACGCCATAAATTTGAGGGAATAATTTTTAACAATGTAACTAGTCTAGTAGGCCGAGAATTAAAGTATTTTCTTTGAAGTAAGCCTTGTCACCACTGAAAAATTGTGTTTATGTTATTTTACATGAAAAACATGTTGTTTTTGATTCTTTAGCCGATTGTAGATGATAGAGTCTGGCCGTAGACGAAAGGTAAATTTTGCTGAAACAATGGCGAGAAAATTTGCAGTTCCAAAATAGATTCCTGCACAGCAATTGATCAACTCAAACAATGTTGTTTACGTTTCCATCTTCAATCATCGACTTTTTTCTCCGTTTCTGTACCTTCAGCTTTAATTTAGAAACTTTAAGCAATTGCAACCACTCATACGTGACTTGCCAGTGCCAGTTTATAAACAAGATTTTCTCGGTACTCGTATGTGGTTATCAATCAATTAGTTGAGATAACATATCAAGATCCCTTAAAACGAATGAAACTGTGGAATTTCCTTGTGACATTTATGAATTTCTCGGTAAAATTTATGATAAAAACCCCATTAATCTATACTACAGTATAAACTAGTAGGGTTTTATCGTGTTGCACGCACACCGAAACGTAATATTAAATCTGGATATGTCATTAATATCTAGAAAATAAATAAATTCGTAACGGGAAAGTTAAAATTTTTCGTTGGAAAATATCCAAAACAAAATTTTCAAGCTGATTCGGCACCGTGTTCGCGAACAAAAGGGAAAAAAATACAACACGGCCCAACAATAAATAAATTTTGAAAATAATCAGGGCCGCACTTTATGGGCCATAAATTTTTAACGCTTTTATACACACACACCTATAAAAACGGCCCATATACATAATGGAGGAGATGAAACAATTGCAAATATACGAGGCCTCATTAACCAACCTGGAAAATATCAAGGAGTGCTAAGGACTCATACATAGCAATGCATGTATGCAAATCAAACGCATTACTATTTTTTGTCTCTCAATAGTTGCGGTATCTTTGATTATGACATACCAGGTGTTAGTACCATGGTAGTAACACTGGAAAAAGGTCAACCTTGACAAATGGAAAATTGCTTTTCGCCACTCAAATCAAAGATTGTCAAGAGAAATATGTTAATTTTATATGAAATAATCAGTTGTTTTGACGTCACTGATGACTAATAAACAAATGAAACTTCGTTTAGTTTAGAAAGATGAAGTCGACCTTGAAAAAGAACAATTGGTGGAGAAGAAGATTAAGATTGTACCTATATTTCATTTTTTGACTTTTTCTTTTGAAATACGGGTAAATCTGACATGGTTGTTTCAATTGTTGACCAGAATTATATACAGTATGTTACGTGGTTGAAATTATTGAGAAAAAAACAAAAAATATATACGAGGGTAATACTGAAAATTTTCCAATCAAATATGAAAAATAATGTATTGCATAGCTAAGGTAGAAAGTCAATGATTGCTGCATTTCTATCGATTTTCTTCTGTATCAGTAAATAAGCATAAACGATAAAACTACAGATTATTATAAATTAAAAAAGTAATATAATTTTCGATAACCTATAGATCCATCACTCCGTCAGAATATATAATATTCATATGTCAAACTCGAAAAAAAACTATTTCCTAGGAAACTAAAAATTAATAAATTTCTATAATTTTCTCTAAATTAAGAATACACTTTTTCAAGAACAATACTATCAACTTAGTAACAATTAAAAAATTATTATTACGTGTCATAATTGACATTTTACTATGTAAACAATGCATGTATAAATTTCCGTGGCCTTCCAGACTCGTCTAATTAGTATATATTTTGAAAATTAACGAAAGGAAGACCGTTGATAAATAAAATCTCTAAAAAAGATGAGTGTTTTGTTCAACAGAGTAGAAGCGCGATCGGGTCGTCCTTGGCGCGCCAACTAGAATGTGAAAATTTGTTAAAAGAACTTTAAGGTCACGAGGAACTCATTTTTTTAACACATTGCTCGAATAAACAGAACGATTTGTTAAAACCTACTAGGATCCTCGAAAAATCGTTTACCATTTGTCAGCGGTCCAAGATCGACCGTGTGACATTTTGACATTCGAAACAGGACAGAAAGATTTCTTCTTATTGGCTATACAATGTCGTGTCACATTCGATTGTTTTGGGAATAGAAAAAAAAATAATCGGCTTTGGCAACAGGTAAAACAGGACCGCGCTGCTGTTCCCGAAGCCATTAGCGGAGGTCGTAAAAAACGGCCATAAAAAAAACAAAAGAGAAAAATCGATTTGGCCTTGAAAAGTAACGTTAGACAATTGCTAGCAGGGAAACGGCCTGCCCTGACATATGTATTATGTAAATCACTTTAGTGGGCGGGCCCTAAACAATTGCAATTTTCTTGACAAGGGAGGAGGGAGGGAGCGAATACTTAACAATATTTTGGATTATATGTTCAACAAAAAAACAAAAACAAAATTGTAAAAGCTTACTTTAATTGCGATTTATCTGGTTGCAATAACATTTATTTTTGAAATTGATCTCATAATATTAATTTAAGACAGGGGCGGCACAATATAACAAAAGAAAATATTTATTTGAATACAACTAAGCCACTGGATTTTTTTTGACCAGAGAACAAATTGTTGGTCGGAGGTCTAATGAATGAAAGGCGGAGTTTTCCGACTAAACAACGTCAAATAAAAGTGCATTTTTGCATGTTAAAAATAGGCACAACATTCCTAATAGTTTTGTTCTTCAAAAAACGAAAACAAAACGACATGAACCTCGAGGCGAATCAAAGGTGTCTTGATTAATGTTTATTGGCGGAATGCAAATGAGTAATTCATAACTACATACAAGTATTTGATCACTGTTCCTAGTAAAAAGACGATTTCTTGTAAAAGCTTACGTCATCAGGGGTTTGATGTAAAAAGAAAAGTCAATTTTTTTTCGAAAAATTCGATAACAATTCAAACAAACAGTTCGGCTCCTCTGGAAAAAAATATACGCCAATAAATATTTACACAACCTTGCCTGCGTCGTAATTAAGATAAAATGCATTAATATTCGACCCATGTTGCCAAATTGTGTGATAAAAAGAATTTTTCCAGAAAAGAATGTATGTACAAGTACGTAATCAACGCTCACAATCTAGTAGCTTCGCCCCAGCTTAATTTATTACGGCAGGAACGCAAGAACAAAAAAAACACATTTATTACCAGATGGTTATCTTAACGTAACGAAAAATAAAAAAAAAAACGGTTCAGTGGCTCCGCATAAAACAAGATATAAAAACATAAAACAAGTGAGCGTCGTAAAAAGTGACTTTTTTAATGGAGTTTCACACAATTCATTCATTTGTTTCACGAGAAAAATGTCAAATTAATGGCAGAATTTATTATTAGTGTCAAGGTTTCCATCATTTTATCCATTCCGAGCCTCAGGTTACGTCATCAATTAATTGTTACGTTTAATTGCAGCTATAATATGTAGTTCAAATCGTCAGTTTCCATGTCAATGTCATTTGCAAACGAAGAATCTGCTATTTGAACAACCGGAAAAAAGTCATAAATATGTTGAGATATCGATGGCATTTTATATGTTCATCGGATAAAAACAAATGGCTTTTTTAAAATTCAGACACGATCCATATACCTATGTATATCTTCAATTGTTTCTCTCGTAATTTATTGTGACAAAAGAAAAATACTTTCAAGGCCAGGAGCAATTTTCATTCTTTTAGCAAATAACCAATTGAAAGCAAAAAGAACTGATTTGATAATTTTTGCCATCGTTTGTGTGCGCGAAACTTAATTGAGCTTAAATCCGGTCAACGGGTCGGTGTCGTCGAGGAGCCAATCAGTGCCGCCTTTAATTAATCGTAGTGGAATTCGTGAAATAAACAATCGGGTACACGCATTTTTCTAACCGCCTACGCGACATATTCAATTTATTATCAACAATTACAATTTTAAGGAAAATTGTTTTTGATTAAAAAAGGCCAGAGTATTAAAAAAATGTGGCGCTCCCGATTTGTTTAAGGGGCGCGTTCCACGTTCGATGTCCCGTGTGGATCTAAATTAAGCCTAATTACACTAGTAATTACGTGAAACAACCATAAATATAAATATCAATGTTTTTTTTTAAATAATGATTAACTGTCAAATGACTGTCACTGATTTGACGTTTAAGTGTTACTTGCAATTGTTTTTCTTTTTAACTTCTTGAATGGGATACAAGTGCGCGAAATATTGAAATTTTTAACTTTACCTTTTGCTGAAACCACTTGTCAATGTCCAATTAAAATATGCGGCAGTGTCCATTAGAACAGTAAGCAATTATAGACCTTTTCCAGTGCGAGAAATCGCGCGTCTTTGATTCTCGCACAATTCCGCGTAAATATTTCGCAGCGAGCGACCGCACCTCGCCAACGTTCCAAACCGAATAACAAATTTAAACATATGCGATTCGGTTTATAAATCGTTCGCTATTTTTAGATATTATGTCATGGCAACGGGGCAGGATTGGCTGGTCATGACATAATGTGACTCGCGATTGGTGGCGAGCCGCGCCACGGCACTCTTGGCAGAACCGATCGTGACTGCCCGCGAGTCCATTTGGCGCGCTTTTAATTGTTTTCCATCAATTATATATTTTTTTCTATTGAAAAGCGATTGTGTGTGTGTATTTTTTTTTATTAAACTTTTATTAAAATCTAAAATATCTCAAATGTTAGTTACCTTTTGCTTTAAAACGAGACAACATTTTCGTTTAAAAAGAGATTAAAATAAATAAAAAAAAGGCACTATACAAACTTGATATAAATTAAAAGCAAAACAACATATGTATGCATGTTCATATATACCTCTGCTATAATAAAAAAACAAAATATTATCACATTCCATTTTCATTTCTTCACTTCATTCTTCATGCGTCGTCTTCATGGTAACATTTATACGGCCATTTCGCGCCCAGTAGACAAAAATGTCATTTTTAATATATATGAAACTCTCTCTTTATATAATATATAATGTAATATACATATGTAATAGGAATATTTATATATGTATAAATCCTAAACATCTATAAGGCTCTGTATATCAGAAAGATTTTAATTTGGTCAAAATTTTAAGGCCCTACTAAACGGTAAACGTGTTCTCCTTTTTTTTCCTAAATTTTGCTACTATTGAACTCACTGTTCCCAAGTTTAAGTTTCAGGCAGCTATTTGAGGATTATTAAAGCACTTCTAAAAAGGTATACTTATCTCTCTTAATTGTAATGTTGTAGAATCAGATCAAATTAAATCTCAATAAAAAGAAACAAAACAAAAAAAAAGTGACATTTGGGGTCAAAAGTCTTATTTGGCAACACTGTAAATTCATTCGGACCGACCCACCCACGTCATCATTAACAAAACTTAATATAAAGTAACCTAACATTTTAACAATGAAATGATTAAAATACATAATTGACTGTTTTAACAATAATAAATCTTAAAATATACAGATTTGGTATTAACGATTAGAACTTAATTGATAGAAAACAAAATACTAAAATAAAATATCGTAACAAACTTGGAAAAAATGTCAAAACCAAAACAAATGCTTTAAACGTACTAAGATAATTGACAGCTTTGACACGTCCAAAGCAATTGTTTTCCTTCTTCCGTGCCAATGTCGACTGTGACAACACAAACTCTTAGCTTGACTAGAGCGAAAAACTCAACTTTAAACCCGTATAGATATACCTTAATCTACCAGTTTCTTTTTCATATATTTTTGATATCAATAATTGCAATTCCTTATTTCTCACTTAATTTTTGTATCGGGCATGCGTAGATTGAATTTTTATTGCTTGCTTGGTCCTTATCTTAAATACCCCTCCCCCCAAAAGGCACACACAGTCGAATTTGGGGGTGTAAAAACCCCACAATTACGTAACCGAATGTTCAGATATTTTTTCGGTACTGGCAGCGACCATTGCCAATGTGACCAAACCCGCAAGGGCGTTATTATCTTGGGTCCCCTTGGCACCATCGTCGTCGCTTATATTCAAATGCGTGATGCTGGATTTGTTTTTGCGTTTTTTCGAACCGACTAAAGTGACGTCCCTCATCTTGATCGAGTGTGCCAGGTCGCTGTCTACCCGTTGCATTTTATTGTTGTTCTCCGATTTGATTTTCATTTTTCGCTTTTTGCTTTCACGCTTTCGACTTACAAAATCCTCATAACTCAAACCAGGCAAATTGTCGATTCTTTCGTCCAAATTGAAACTTATTCTCGAGGTTTTCGTGTGATTCGATTGGCCCTCGGATGACGTTTCTGATGACGTTCTCACTCGATCAATCTAGAAAACAAAACGCATGTTACAATTCTGGGAGGGAGTGTTACCGTTAGAAACCTTGAGTTTGATGTCGTCTTCGCAATCGATTTTCACATTAGTACGTTCAGCGAGCCTTTTGATTGTGTTTTCGAGATTGAAGCTGGGCAGATCGAACGCCGGTTTATTCATCAGTTCATGTTCAATTTTCGAGTCGATCCGGCTGGATTTGTGATGTTGAGTGAGTTTCGTGTCCTTTTTGTTGCCCAGCAATTTACCTTCTACCATAAACCGTTCGTAACGCTTCCCTTTGCACATCCTGTCGCTTTTTCTTTGCTCTTTAGGCTCTGAAAAATCAACATTTACACACTATTTAATTATAATACATTAATCCTCTCATACCATCTTTATCCTGAGCAAAAATATCATCGACTACTTTATTGAGAATATCCTGTTGCGTCAAGTCTTTTTCCTCAAATATATGTTTCAAACCATTTTTCTCGTCTTCGTACTGATCGAAAATCCTTTTCTTTATCGGTTTCGGTGCCTTTATTGCTACTGCCGTTGTGTTGCAATACATGTCTTCCAATTTCACTGGAAACTTTCCAGTTTTGCATTCGTCATCGGAAAGGGCTTCATTGTTATTATTATTGCTCTCAATCTGAAATGTTAAGAAATTGTCAAGTATCTTATCAGTACAAGACATAAGTTTACATCTAAGACTTTATACATGAACGCAAAAGACCTTTTCAAGAGTTATATACACACAAATTGCCTATTTACGACCGTTTACTCAAATATCTTCCATGGAAACTAAAAGTATCAATAATAATACCGTCCAGGAGAATTTGCCTTTCACCACATCTCGCTTGAAAATATCTACCACTAATTGGTGTATGAAACACTGCCCTCATTTGACAATGCTGTTACAATTTTAGATTATTAACTAGGCATTAACTCGGAATGCAATCAAAATTATTAAATTAAGAGGTCAAATAGTGTGGGGAAAAGTTCAATTCCATCTTCTTGAACGTTAAAAATAATCTTAAAGAAGATAAAGTACCTTGTTGTAATAGGACGAATGTTCTTCGAATTTCTTCACGGTATTATTATTGAAATTATTCATGAGCGAGGTGAGTCCCCCCAATTGAGACTCGTCCGCCAATTTTCCAGGAGTGAATTCGGATAAAATTGGCGTAGCATCTGATGTTACAATTGTTTGAGCCGGTTTAGAAATGGTTGTAGGTCTAGTAGTTAGCGTACGCAATGGGGGTGCAGGCAATTTGTACCAACGGAAGCCTGGGTTCGCTGTAAGGAAGGCATCTTTGTACTCTTTGGCCAAATCATTGTAGGGTTGTTTTTCCAATGGATTCAACAGGGCCCACCATTCGCCTAAAATTTTTGTCACGCCCCTATTTTCCGTTGTGGGATAGCGTAGACGTACCACCGGTCTGTGTTTCTTGCAGAAAATCAGGAATGCGTTCGGTGGTCTACGCGCGTGATGAGCCGGTGATGTATCTTCCGGACTTTGCAATTCTTCTGGTTCTGCAAATTAGAAGTGGTTATTTAAATTTTTATAAAGATTACCATTACCTTGGAGCGATTTTACGGATACAGAAGGTTCCATGTCTTCTTCATCCTCGTCTTTCGGTTCTTCACAATTCACGGTGCCCCAAGTGGTTTTCACATTGTTCAATATCAACAAATTCTCAACTTTTACTTTGTTAGTGTCAAAATTATGCTCAGACCAGACCTAGAATCAGAATTTAAAAGTTAAATGAAGAAGTTGTGTCTATCACATGTAGACACGCACTTCGCCGATTTGCTTTTCATTGACTGAAGACATCTTAGTGACTACTGGGGATGGAGGAGTCTCCATATAAAAATAGTTGGAGCTACTGTGCGGCTTTACGTAACTATTCTGAATGGAATTCATCGTTAAACTGCAACAAGAAAGACAACAATTTTTGGGGCACCGTTAAATTTGAAATTAATTAGGTTTTTAGTTGATAAAAAACGAACACTGACCAATATACTGCGTGTTAAAGGGTTTTCGAGATAATCAAAATGCACGAAATTCGATTGAAAATTGTACTAGAATACAAACTTGATTTCTTTGATAGAGAAATTTTTGTATAATGGCAATTTCTAAGTTATTTTTAATAAAATAAGGTACAGAATGTCCCAAATTTGTAGTATTTATTCATGAGAAAGTTTAAAGATACATACATATATTTATTTATAGTAGGTATATTTTTCTTTAATCATATTTTATTTAATTATAGAGCGTATGGTACATATACGACTGTATACAGAAAATACGAGGGCTGTATGAAAAATACTACTCTAAAGGAAGACAGTATTTTACGTATTCTAATCACAATAGATTTATAGAGTCTACTCTCATCAGACAATAACGAGTATTTCTCAAATAGCCATCGTATTTTGACTTCACTGTTGTTGTTATTAACTTGTGCCTACACCCTCTAAATGCGTGAACGGATTTGAAATAGAAAAAACTCAAAAACCAGTCGCATACGTAATATTATTACAATTAATCTTCACCTTCTGTTTCAAGGTCGTTCTGTATACATACAAACAACTATAAAAACTTACAGAATTTTACTATGGAGAATTTTGGTGAAATGTGGGTTGCATAAACATGAACGACAGTAATAATTCACTAAACATAATAAATTCATTCCAGTATGTGGTAAAATTATGGAAAAAATTCAAGAAAATATAGACTTTCTCTATTTAAAATGGCTTCTTGACCACTTTTTTGGATTTGTTTTTAACAGTCAATTACTGATCTAATTTCAAATTCAAACAACTTATAAAAAGGGGAAAATTAGTTGATGTATATTCGCCGTTAACGATAATTCATACATTGTTTAATTTTTTTTTAGTAATAAAAATACCAGTGAAAGCCTACAAGGGCTGGCCGATTCTCAACAGATACAAAGCCCTGTGTCGCGGTTTTAATTGCTAACCATCGGTAAATGGATTAAAAGAATTTCAGTTTTTTACGTGTCGGTATTTTCATTTATGTCGGGTGTCGGTAAATCACTCAAAGAAATTGAATTTTTGTGCGTGTATGAATTATCGTTAATGACGACTTTAAGAATGAACACATAGGATACCATCACGTTTCAATCTACCACCAATTCATCTTCTAAGTAAGAGGCTGTAATTCCATTGGAACGCCAGAACCTCACTTTTGAACAGGATCAATTCTCATACCGGAAGATTAACATTGACCCATTTTACTGTCTTCAGTTTTACTCGTATTCGAGGGCTTTTAAGAAAACTGTTTTTATGGGAGGTGGATCAATAGATCAGGACAAGCAGAGACCCCCCAAATATCCAGATCTCCCCACACGCAAAATTGGTTGCACGAATTATGAAATGTTGAATTGACATAACGCTTTAGGAAAGATATCGGTTAAAAAAAAAGGAATTAATGACGTCAACAATTATAGATAAATAATTAACCAAAGATTGAAGTTTTATTGAATTTATTCTAATAATTTCACTACGCTCGGTATATTTTTCTTTTAAAATACCCGAGGTGTAAGTAGCTAAACTTTGCGTGACATAAACGATACCTTATCTTATCTAAAATAAAGCTTTGCTTTCAAAAAATATAAAAAAGATAGGTACCTATTATTATAAACTATTTTTTTCCTATATTAAAAACAATAGCTTTCTTTTATTAAAATACCAACGCTTACTTCTTTTTATTATTATAAATATGTATCTTTTTTGGCCAGGTTGCCACATCCAGCGAGTAAACAATTAAATTTCAATGCCACACTCGATATTTTAGAAATAAAAATCTTACAACAGCGCACATTATTTTGTTTCCGAGATTGTTTTTTTATGTACTTACATATGTATGTAACTTTTTTAGGCTATTTGATCAACACAAAATCGAAATTGAAAGTTATTTTCCATTAAAAATAACAAAAACTACTGTTATTGAAAAAATATCGCCAATCGCGTTTCTTTTTTCGATATGTCTGGCGAATTCTCCATAAATTGTTGTTCAACACTGTTAAAACTTGCTCAAGGACGTTGCGAGTTGCTAAGTCGAATTTCACCAATTATTTACAGAAAATTTCGATTTCGGCTAGTGCCATTACTTAAATAACTTTCAAATTCCCTTACTACTCATTGTTCTTTAGTAAAATTCCATTAAATCGACTTGAAAATAAGAAAAAATACTATTTTACGGTACTTGCCTGTCCAATTCTCGCACTTCAATATATAAAACAAACGCAATCACATGACGTCACTGCGTGAAAATAACATCGTTTCTTTGATGACGATCGAAGACTGGCGACCGAAACCGAGAATGAAGAAAAGGGCACACAAGTTTTTCAGTCATGAATCGAAAATTCAAGAGAATTTTTCTTTTCCGAAAGGAAAAGCCGCCCCAGAAAAACGCAATCAAAGATGTCTGGTAGTGTTTGGGTTCTTGTCAGTCAGCTGTTCCCCACTCTCCATCCTCACCAGTGTCATCGCGAATGTCACGAGTACGCGATTCTGATTGGTCGAAGGGATGTTTATTAATTTATTGCATTTTGATTTGCCCTTGTGACACACATTTTTCATTGATTTTTCAAATAAATGATCTTTTTCATATGTTAGCAGTGAATTTTTATCATGATGTATATTCAACTAAAAACTACAAAATTGTAATAGAAATGTCTAAATAATTAAAATAAGAGCACTAAATTAAAATGAAGTGTTACCAAGTAGGCAACCATACATACAGCATCAAATTTTTTTACAAATTTAAATTTAACAATTAAACATAATAATTAAGAACACGCAATTATAAATTACAATGAGGTAAATTGAACTTTCAAGTTTCAAGTATAAAAAAACATTACATTTCAATGAAAGAATTTTCAATTTATGCAACTAAATATACACTAATGTCAAAAATATTCCTAACCATATAGTTGAAAACTAAATCAAATAATAAAAATGTAATAAATTAGTTTTAAAACATATAAATATCATTAAAATGAACTTCTACATATCCAGTTTATTAATATTAGTATTAATTCGAAATATATGGACTTTAAGGGCTTACACTAAAAATGATTTGGAAAAATATCGGTATTTATCTATTTCAGCTAAAATTTTTAACTTTAATATGATAATTTTTAGAGATGAAGTTAAGGAAATGTTTTATCACGCCTATGACAGCTACTTAAAATATGCCTATCCTTATGATGAACTTAGACCAATAAGTTGTGATGGAATCAACACCTATGGAAGGTCTTTTGATATAGAAGCATAAAGCGATTACTAAAAATAAGATTTTTGCAGCTATTCCCTCACCCTTATAGACGCTCTAGATACTCTAGCCATTATGGGCAATTATTCAGAATTTCAAAGAGTAGTAAACATTCTATCGGCCAAAACCGATTTTGATGCCAATATAAACGTTTCTGTATTTGAAACAAACATTAGAATAATAGGAGGACTTTTAAGTGCTCATTTACTGTCCCACAAGTATGTCTTAATCACTCTACTAAAGGAAAGGCTTTACATTTAATTGTAGAGCTGGTGTTGTACTAGAACCTGGATATCCATGTAATGGCCCATTGCTTCGGCTTGCAGAGGACGTTGCAAAGAGATTGATTGCTGCTTTTGACACGAAAACAGGCATGCCTTATGGTACAGTTAATTTACGTCACGGTGTGCCGAAAGGGGAAACCCCAATAACGTGTACAGCAGGCATAGGAACGTTTATTGTAGAATTCGGTACTCTTAGTCGTTTAACTGGAGATCCTTTATACGAAGAAGTGAATTATTGCTTTAAAAAGTCAAATATCTTTTAAAATTTTCTTAGTTTAGGTTGCTATGAATGCTTTATATGCCCTATTTAATCACAGATCAGCTCTGGGATTGTTTGGTAATCATATTGATACAAATACTGGAAAGTGGACAGCACAGGATGCTGGAATCGGGTCAGGAATCGACTCATACTTTGAATATTTAGTGAAAGGATCAATTCTGTTGCAACGGCCAGAATTAATGAAAATGTTTCGAGAAGCACTAAAAGGCATTGAAAAATATTTGAAAAAAGATGATTGGTACATGTGGGTCTCCATGACTAAGGGACAGGTCACTCTGCCTGTATTTCAATCACTTGAAGCATTTTGGCCAAGCGTTTTAAGCCNTTTTTTTTTTTGAGTTTGTGTTGGTGACCCTAGCAAATCCCAAAATATCCAAAACAATCCTCTTTTTTCTAACAATTGTTAACAATGCAGTGCTAAATACGAAATTCTGACAATGAGTTGTTTATTCAGTTTTTGAACGGTTATTAGTCGTGTTAGGTACCCAAATGACAATTTTTAAGTTTCCAGTACTTTTGAAAATATCGGCAACATTAGTACGCACTTAAAACAAAAAAGAATTTAAAACGAGTTAAATAGATTTTACAGCCCTCATTTTTTTTACCTAAAACCACCTGTGACAAAATTTTTGACATTTCGTAACGAGAAAATTGAATGACGTTAGAAAACTTCAACTGACCTCTCATCCCTTTCGAACCTACAGCTAGTACAAGATCAGTTGCTCAGTGTGCGCTCAGGTAAGTTTCATGAGTCTTTTGGAAGTGGCTTCGGCTTAAAAAAAAGGTTAATTTGCGTCATGTTGAAATCGAAAATTTTAAAGTTCAAACCTCATTATCATTAATGTATGTAATAGAGTGAGAGAGAGAGAGAGAGAAAGATATAATTTTCCAGTTTAAGAAAAATGTCCTTTTTTCATTATTCGAGTGAGCGTCCATTAAAATTTACGCGTTCTTTACCGTGGGCATCTTTAATAAGAAAGCGTGCGCCGTCACTTTCGACTCGTTCTCTCTCTGTTTAAAGTATGCAGCGCGTACGTGCAGAGTGATCGAGATCGAGAGAGAAACCATTTTACTTTATTTTCTGTATCCCCCCCACCCTTTGAAGTGCGAAAGTAATTTTAATCGGGACCCCTTAGTTTCCAGATATTCTGTTCAGAAAAACAGCAATCCTTTCTGTAGTTAACAATGAATGGTCTGGAAATTACGAAGGAACTGAAAAATGACATTGAAGCCAATCAAATTCGGTTGCAAAATGCTATTTGTAATCATCAGGTAAGTTTGGTGGTTTTATATGATTTTGGATGCACGTCATACCAGTCCTCTTTGTTTGCTATATATAATGTTGATTTACTGACAAGGATAAAAGATGGTTTGTGTAAAGGAAAAAGATTTTTGTAAAGTTTCTTTTTTTGGAAAATATTTAATAAAATATTTCTTTTTCAATTTATTGTTTTATTAGAACTAAATTTATTTTTTTAATTTTGTTTAGGCATTGGTACACAAGGCCAAAGACCTCTGCAACGATGTAAGATTGAAAATATCAAATTTAATTTTCTTAATTAAAATTCCAATTTTCATACTGTTTTTAGGACAAAGAGTCCATATCGAAGGCAATTAAAGAGGCTGAACAAGATATTATACAGATAGGGCTCGAACAGGTAAGAAGTCGTTAAGACACTTAACCTATTTTCAAAAATTTTCCCAAAAATTTTTCAACAACCTTCCCTTTAACTTGATTGAAATGTTATCGTAAATCAATTGTTTGCTCTTTTTTTATTTTTAAAACTTGTTGATTGGAAATGTTGCCCCCTGTTCCAGAGAGGCCTCTTGGAACGATTAAGAGAAGAGTACAAATCCTATCAAAAATCCTTAAAAAACCAAGTTATAAAAACCGCGTTGGAAGAACGCCGAACTACATTAACAACCTCATTGAATCGGGCCCGAAAGCAAAACCTGTAAGTGGATCGGTTTACCTCAAATTTAACTCAAATTGAATGCGAATTTCTTTAGCTTGCCACGTACTCGAACGTCACCCAGCAACTCGTTATCGGATGAATCCGAGCAAAGACAATCGTCTCCAATTTACCAAGAGGACAATCCAGTTGTACCACAAGATTTAGCTCAACCAGACTTTTTAGCTTATTTCCGATTAACTACTCATGAAATTTTTGTTGAAATGCAAAAAAAGAGGGCGGAAAGGAAACGGAGAAGTACTGCGAATCCGCAATTTTTGTATGGGAACAAGGGATGGGACTGGGGACCCCCCATGGTTTGTTGTGGCAATAATTACGTTTATTTGAATGTTAATGTTAATATTTTTAGAAAAAGAAACGTAACCATTTCCTAGCTCATCCCCCATCACCACCGAATACTAGAGGAAGAAAAAAACAGGAAATGGCCATTATGGCTCGTGTTAAGTCACCTTCGTTGGAGAAAAATAAAAGCGCTGTGGAGAAATCTATTAATAATAATAGCAACATTGGTAAGTATTGATATTTTATAAAATTTTAATTCTTGAATTTTGGCGTTAATGCTAGGTTATCCTATAATCTAATTAGAGTTCTTGTGTTAATTTCTTGGCTTTTATTTAGCTCTCAAGAACCATTCCTATAATGGTATTTTTATTTGAAATAGTTTGCATTCTGGTTTGATTCGCTTTTTAACAACTTCTTATCGTTCCTCATATTAAACGGACTTTCATTTTTGATAAATTTGTTTTATAAACGTGGTTTTCGACAGTTTTTTTAATTATTGTTAATTATTATTAACTGACTATTAATGATTGACTCAGAGGACGATTTCAACGATTTTTCGACATTATGCATGCTTATTAGACTTATCACTAACATGGTTTTTCATAAATGTGTCATGTTTTCTTACATATTTACATGCCTTTAATATGAAATGTTTTATATTTAGAATCCAAGACTGATTTGAAGCCTATAATAAACCCATTTCCTTCCATTCCAAATCTACCCAGTGGGTTGATTATTGAGCGTATTAGTCCAGGCAGCACTTCACCTGATTCGAAACAATGTATAGTTTGCAAACAACCTGGTAAGTTGCACAATTTATTAAAATGGCTATTTAAAAATTATTGGTTTGACATCGAACTTCATATACTATTAAATAATAATATCTGTAGACCACCAATAGAATCTGAGAATTTTAAACATTTCGTTATGGTCCCCTTTAAATTATGGATATATGTAATCTACAAATGAACTAATTCTTAATTAGGGTCCTAGTTTTGGTTTTAGTGGTACAATTTTTAGATTTTTCATTGTTCAGTATTACAGTTTAGAGTAACCTTCTGAAAGTGTAATTCAACTAGCGATTTTTAAGTGATGTCAATCAAATTTTTATCAAAACAGATCGACTAAATTGTTATTGGATAGAGGCCACATAAAAACTAGGCAACAAGACTACAATGCTATTTATAATAGGAAAATGGGAAGCGGAATCTCGTTTTGTTGTGCAAACTTTATACCTTAAAACTTCGAATTATATGCTAATACATTTCCTGGCCTGATATAGACATCGATATCTTTCTCATATGGGCCGTGATTTGCTTTTTGAACCTATTCACAAAAACCTATATTCGAGATTATCACCAATACCAATTTTATTCCTAAATTAACCATTTTCGTTCTTTGAAATAGTACACTTTATTTAGTTCAAACTATATTCTCATAGGTTTCATCTTCTTCAATCGTTTCACTTTTAATAAGACCGTTCTTCAATGTAACTTTCCTAATGACTGTTCTACATAATTCCATAATGGGCTACAGATGGACCACAACTTAATGCTTAGGCTGAAATTTGAAAGAATAACATTATTTGAAATGCACCTATGTAAATTGAGGTCTGGATAGTCACACCACATTCGCACTTATAGACTCGCTCACAAAATTTGAATTTTAAAAATTTTTTTAATAGTGCTATATGAATCCATTTCATTAAGACATTAAGAGAAAATGTCCAGTACACTTTTTTGTATTTTTTTATCTCAGTTTAGCGTAAAAAAACCTCATAAAGGTAGGTCAGTATTGATAAAAATTTATTTATTGTTGAAAGTATTTTTAATCGTTTAATTCGTTTGAATTTCTGTTCCCTGTATATTTTTTATCTTATTCCGTTAAGTGAATATTGTTTTGTTGAGAAAACTTGAAAATAAGTCCAAAAGAAGCTGTCCAAGCTGTTGCTTACATAATGATGGTCGTAGAATTCAGTACATTGCCAATATCCTTGGCATTCCTTGAAGTATAATATCTATTGCAATATAAAGATTTAGAGAGAATAAACTTAGTTATTGCAATATTTCTATTTATTTATAAGACTGATACTCAATTATGCACTTTTGAGAGTAATTCCATCAAATTGTTTGAAAAGCAAGAGTTCATCTATGGACCAATTCATGTAAGATTCCTGAAAAGAGATTATACCTTTAGAATTGATAAACAACACGCATCATGGTGTACTACAAATGATTTAAAATCTCAGTAATTTGATTCAGACTGCAATGATAATGGCCCATGTGAAGAATATAGCTCAGAAAGTAGTAGAAAACATTACAATCAATTGAAGACCAAGACTCCTTAAGACTTAAAAAAGACCTATTGTGTACCCAGGTATCTTTACATATGATCGCTGGAAACGGATTGTGAATTTCTTTATGAAAAGATAATTTCTTAGCATCTATAGATCTTGAGAATCACATAGTGTTGTAAAATTTCCGGAAATATATCATTTGGAAATATTTGTGGAAATATTTATTGAAAATTTGGAAGTATATGGGAATATTGGAAATTTTTATTAAACAATATAAAAATGTATTACCATTATTTCCAATATTCCGTTAAATATTTTGAAACGTCTTACATTTCTATTTCCATCGAAATATTTCGGATGGAAATATTTTCATTTACATCACTAATCAGAGCTGATCTCAAATAGTACTATCAATGAATATGTTTTAAATAGATTCATACAGAGAGATTTTTCCATATTAAAAAAGCAATCACACTGATTGGCTGTTATATTTTTCTATTTTTCTGTTATACAGGGTGTATTATAACGCAATGGCCACAGAGCAGGTACGTATAGAGGACCTCATAATATGATGATTTGTTAAATTTTTTTTTTTCTAAAGTTAGCAGCTAAGGAGATATTGGCTTCTTAAGTTGATCTAAAAATTGTTAATAAAAGGAATATCTCAGTAATGCATCATCACAATGCAATCAAATTTGGAACATATTTTACTTTTATCCACATCTTTAAGTGGTAGAAACATGAAATCCATAGATTCTCAGTAAGGGTTGGATACAGGGTAGCGCATTTCTAAAATAGTAGAGATTTTTTTTTCTGCAAAATTATTAATAAACGGACATTGCCTTTTAATGGTAAATTTAGTTCGAAAACTTTTAGTTTTTTCTTCAAAATTTTTAAATAAACTTATCATTTTTAAGAAAATCGCGATTTTGTGGAATAGAGTCAAACCACATTTAATGGGAATTATTATTCATTGGTCGTAATTTTGAACAATTTCTTTAGTATTAATGTTTTTAGTTTATTGTATTAATTTCTTGTTGTATAAAATAAAAGTAATGTAAAAATTAAAACAATAATTATTTAAATAAATAAATGATTGAATAATTAATGCATTGACAGATTTAAGATATGTGTCAACTTCAAAATAATTTTTCAATTGCATTGTTTACGAGTGGCTGTCCCATTAAATGTGGTTTGACTCTATTCCACAAAATCGCGATTT
>JABRWK010000046.1:476037-511986 GCA_013372445.1 Hypothenemus hampei
CTCAGTATACAGGGTATCTAGAATTAATAGGTCAATCCGTTAACCGGAGATTCCTTGAGTAAAAATAAATAGACTTTTCTTATGCCATTTTTTTCTTTGGCGCTTTATACTCACTATACAGGGTGTTGAAGTTGGAAAAATAAAATTACTTTTATTAGTAACTCTAGTGTTTCTGAACATATTTTGTTGAAATTTTGCAATAATGTACAGTTCGATTAGGTGCTTTTTCTCTATAATTTGGGTAAAAAAATTCGAAGAAACAATGGGGAAAATGGGGAATCATGTATACATTTTCCCCCCTACTTTTTCTTGCGCACGCCAATGGTGAATTCGACTAGCTTTTTAAATTAACTGTCTCCTTACCTTTATTTCTTCGTTCTTGCAAAATTTTGATTCACTGTCTGCTTTAGAAGATATTCCAGCTTATAGTCTCTTATACATGTTTCCCATATACAAGGTGTTCTCTAATATCATGTCAATACTGAAGGATAAAATTCTTTGGCTCATCCTAAAAAAAAAATTACAATTTACGTGGATTTGCAAACGCACCGATCTGAACATACAGGTTGTCCAAAAACTTTAAAAAAGAACCTTTTTTTTAACACTCTGTATCTTGAGAATAGTGCGTTTGCGAACACACGTGAATTGGAATTTTTTTCTTAGAATGAGCCAAAGAATTTTACCCTTCAGTATTGACATGATATTAGAGAACACCCTGTATATGGGAAACATGTATGAGAGACTATAAGCTGGAATATCTTCTAAAGCAGACAGTGAATCAAAATTATGCAAGAACGAAGAAATAAAGATAAGGAGACAATTAATTTAAAAAGCTAGTCGAATTCACCATTGGCGTGCGCAAGAAAAAGTAGGGGGGAAAATGTATACATGATTCCCTATTTTCCCCATTGTTTCTTCGAATTTTTTTACCCAAATTATAGAGAAAAAGCACCTAATCGAACTGTACATTATTGCAAAATTTCAACAAAATATGTTCAGAAACACTAGAGTTACTAATAAAAGTAATTTTATTTTTCCAACTTCAACACCCTGTATAGTGAGTATAAAGCGCCAAAGAAAAAAATGGCATAAGAAAAGTCTATTTATTTTTACTCAAGGAATCTCCGGTTAACAGATTGATCTAATTCCAAACACCCTGTATTGCTTAAGAGGCCTTTAAATTGATTGTTTCTATACCACTAACAATAAGTGTTATTTGCATGTATTATGAGTTTTGGAACGTTATTTTGCTCATTAAATTCGTTTTAGATTGGCCAGCAAACAGCATTGACCTAAGTTTAATGAAACACCTTTGTATTTAATTAAACGTTAAGTAGGTAGAAAATAGGATCAAAAATAGCTATAGTCGGGACGCTATAACTTTACGCTTACGTCATATCTAACAATAACGACACCGTTGCCAGATAAATAAAAAAATTTCCATTCCTTCTGTAAGAATTTGTTTTCAAACCAACCCAAATATGTATTTTCGGGTCATAATCAAAGATCAAAATCAACAAAACTATTTCTATTCTACTATTTTGGTATCAATACAATTTTTTGGTCAACAAATTTTCAACTTTGTATGCCCATCAAAGGAGTTATACTAATTTCTAAAAAACATTAAAAAAACATTCTCAATGGTATCTATTTCATGCTCTGGTTAGCTTGAATTTCTTGTCGATATCAATAATAAGGTCTTAAGGAGTGGTGTTTTAGGTGTTCTGGAACAATTCCTACAAAATGAGAGGGGTCATTCTACGTACAAAAATATGAAATAAAGTTCCTATCAACTTGGGTCCGGAAATACGGAAAAACTACCACTTTTTATATTTTTTGAAAAATAAAACCAAAATTTGGGACGCCATCTCTAAAGAGCTGGCGAGCTGGGAGCTCTTTTAAGAAGCATTTCCGGACCTAAGTTGATAGAGACTTTATTTTATATTTTTGTATGTAGAATCAACTCTCATTTTGTAGGGATTGTTCCATGACACCTAAGACATCACTCCTTAAGACTTTACTATTGTTATCCACAAAAAACCCAACCAGAACACGAAATAGCTACCATTAAGAATGTTTTTTAATACTTTTTTAAAATTAATATAAGTCCTTTCATGAGCATACAAAGTTGAAATTTTTTCGACCAATGTAATTTTAAAGAATTTAAAAATTTAACGATTTAATAATATCGTGACATAAGCGTAAAGCTATAGCGTCCCGAGTATAAAAAACTTTCCAATGAATAAGATACGTATATAAATAGAATAGATAGATAAATATCAGGATACTTTTGACAAAATCTTATTTGTGGAGTGGCCTATATAAGAATTGAGACTCATAAAATATTTAGAAAGTTTAGAAATCCTTGTATAACTTACAATTTCGGCATTAAAGTAAGCAACAGAGGAGCACTGTGTGCAGGTTCTCTATTGGCTCTAACCCTCTGAGCCCATTGAATGGTCGGTTTTAACAGCCGCTTTGGATCCCTAGTGACAGCAGGAACTGAACCTGTTTTAACATTCTTACATTGAGGTTCCTGGTACACTTTCTTATGTATTTTTTTTAACTTTAAAATATGTAATTCGTCTAACGATCTAAATTGTTTGATTAATTTGTTTGCGTTCGCTTGCCTATTAAATGGAATGCTTTTAAATTAAAAAATATGTTGCTTTATTTAAACTAATAACCTTCGCCGTTTCTCCATTTCATCTAAAGATTTCTGTAGTAATTTTTCAGATTGTTCAAGTACTGTTTTTGACTGTCTCCATTCGTTTACAATTTTTCTTATTTCCATTTGTTTTAATTTTTTCATTCGTTCTTTTTCGATACGTTCCATTGTTTTTTGTTTCTCTATTTCTTGGTCAAACAATTGTTTCTCTTCTTTTTCACATTTCCATTCCAATAGCTTTTCTCTCAATTTTTTTACATCCACTTCTTTCCTACAGTCTTCATCTTTATTATCGACTACCAGTGACTTGGTACATTTCCTTTCGTTTTTATTTTGTCTCCATTGACTAATTGCTTTTTTCTTTTCCAATTCTAACTTGCAATAGATTTTATACCATTCTTCATGACTCTTAATTTCTTCAATAGTTAAGTCTGTAATGGCCTTTAATGTACATCGTGAAATACACACATCAAAAGTCTTGGACCCCTTGAAAATTCATTAAATTTTGACATTAAATATCTTCCCAATCGTTAGTCAGATTTAAGTGATTTTTTTTGCCAATTGTAGCCCTTTTATTGGTGAATTTCTTGCCATGATACAATATCCGAGAAATAAAATCGCCATATTGTACAGGGCGTGTAAATAGTGTTACATTTTTTCATCAAAGTTTAATGTTTTCTGTGGGCAATGCCAGGTGACTGAGACTTATGAAAACTATACAATGATCGTGCCTTTTCAGTATTTTGTTTTTTTAGTAATTGATTTATCTTCAATTCTTCCAGTGGTATTCAAATTTTCCAGGCATTTTGCATTTTTCAAATGAAGTTTATTAAGCTGCCGGATACAATTAGCGCAAAATTATCATTGTTTGTATTCATTGAACATATGGTAATCTGAGAATGGAGACACGAGGGTAGTCCACTGTATAGTTTTTATATGTCTCAGCCACTTCGTATTGCCCAAAAGACAAGAAATTTTGATGAAAAAACATGACATTATTTACAGACCCTGTATAGTATGTTAGGTTTATTTTTTGTACATCTCACTATAGGAAATTCTCCAATAACAGGACTACAATTGGCAAAAAAAATCACTTAAATCTGACCAATGATTGGGAAGATATTGATTGTCAAAATTTAATGAATTTCCAAGGGGTCCAAGACTTTTGATGTTGTGTGTATTAAGAGATAATTCAGTAAATTACTGGTCTTTTATACGATCAATTCAGTTATTAGTTTCGAAACACATCACAGTCCGTTTAAATATTTTGACACCATTTTTCCTCCTTATCACTTAAATAAAAGGTAACTGACCGTGTAAAAGACTCTTTACCAGGTAAAGTATCGTGTAGATTTTTCGCTAAATCGTTAATATCTTTATGTTTCTTTCGCATTTTCAAAAACAATAAATGGTCTTCCTTTCTCCAACCATTTTCATGTCCACCACTTTGATGCAAAAAATCAAAGAATCTTTGAATTTCCTAAAACAAATTGTTCTTATTTATTTAACATTATATACTGGGTGACCCAAACTTAATCTACATAATTTTACCAGGCTGTTGTACGTTCAAAAATAGTACAAAAAGTTCAGTAGAACATGGGTCGAAAAATGATTTCTAAAATAGTGCATATAGTTTCAAAACAAAAAACTGATTAGGCCTCTGATAAAATTTTAATAATGTTTTTCACAATAAACATGCACTTTATCAAAAGTATGCAAAATTTTGTAAACTTATATCATCTTGTTTTGGAGATACTGTTTAGCAAAATGCACCTTTAGCACTACACAATTTGAGAGCAGAAGCATACCTTAGGAAGCATTTTTCAACCCATATTATAATGAACCTTTTGTTTTATTTTTGAACGTACAATACACTGTTAAAATTATGCGGATTAAGTTTGGGTCACCCTGTGTAGTGTGTCTCAAAGGGTGTATTATCAATTTCAATCTGAAGTCGAATGGAAATTTCTGGAAGAATTCTAAACAATTCAAATACAGAGTCACTAATATATTTCAATCCTGTCCAATTCAAGAACGGAAGAATGATAAAGTTTTTAGAAATACCACATCACACATATTTACGATTGATATTTTCTTCCGCGAACAGTGGTCTAGATTGTTTGATATTTATCCAATGTTGTTCTTATTGATGCCCAATAAACTAAATCGTTGTTGTATGTATATCAATACCCCGAAAAAATAAACACGCAGTTGTAATTGCTTCCATAACTGACCAATTATAATGATCTTCAAACATATCATTGGCATAATTATATCAAATTTACTAGTGTTTTGTTGTCCTTCTATATGCCCCGATTTAGCAATTTGTAAGCAACAAGTTTGATTTATGCGTTATTAATGCCAATAACAATGGACTTACTCCAAGAACACTCTATTACTCTTATGAATAGGCATCGTTAGCGACACATTGCAATATGTATGCATAAGATTGATATTTTTTCAGTTTTGTAACGTATAAAAGTCAATAAACCTTTTTGAGTTTCAAAAGTATGTTGAAAAATATGAATTAATCGTTCCTAGTTGGACACTATGTAGTAAAATACATTCTTACTTCGCAGTGGTTCACGTGTTTAATCTTTGTTCTTGAAAGAACCAATTCTGTGTTGGGAATATTAATATTTTCACACCATTCAGGTAATTTCACATTAAAATACATTTCAAGTTCGTCGTTCAAATCTTCTTCCAAATTCGTCAATGTCTTTAAATTCGACTTGGATGATACTTTCAATTGTATTATATTCTCTTGAATACTAATCATTTCTTCCTTAAATGCGGCGAAGTCTACAAATTACAAGTTCATTTATTTTACCTTAAAGTAATGTAATCATCACCAATTTTTAATTTAATATATACAAAATGCGGCAATTTACAGTGCGAAATCAAGTACACAAACCTTACAGTTTCTTTAGGTTCTTATAGATATATGAAGGTAATTTCTTTAAAAGCGACGTGTAAAGGACCTTGATGGAAGAAACAAGAATTTGTATCAAATTGCTAAAAAAGCAATGCTCTGAATAAGTCTTTTTATGGTATTGAACTCGAAATGAAATCAAGAAGAAAGCTATTTTCATTCAAGATCGGACGGTTTTTTTCTTATAATAGTAGATAGTGGTAAGACATCATTTCAAAGTATGAAAATGTCAAAAAATTATCCTAAAATAGATATAATAAAATTCTCAATCTCTAATTAGGATTACTTCAGAGAATTTTTTAATTAATGTACAGGGTCCGGCAGAATAATCATCAGATTTCAATAATTAATAAAAAACAAACCAAGTAATATACAAAAAAAATGTTTTATTCAAAAATTACTATAACGATGGTGCTATAAGTAGTTAATTCGTGTTGCTATAGTGACGCTCGTAAAATAATTACGAATCTATAAGACATACAGTATTTACAGGATTAACAGGGTTACAAATTAAATAGAAGCTTAGAGGCTGGAACAAAATATACCCATTAAATTAATTAATTATTGTTAAAATTTATTATTTTTATTTTTGTCTTTTTATAATCTGAGATCGACATTTTCATTGAATGAGTTTTGAAAATGATGTCACTTAAGTGACAACCTCCATTGTTGTTGCAATTGCTTTTGAAAAAAATTTCCATAACCTTTCGGATCATTCTAACTTTAAGATAGCCACACAGAAAAAAATCACACGGATTCTAATCGGATGAATATAATTGACATTCGATGTCATCACATAAAGAAATAAAATTGGCAGGAAACATTTCTCTAATAACTTTAAGTTAACGTCGATATGAATGAGGTGTTGCTCTATCTTGTTGAAACTATATTATGACTTGTTCGTATTCTGCATAAAAAAAACTTTCGGTCGGAGAAAGTTCTGAAGCATACTGTAACATCGATCAGAATTCACAGTTATTGCAATGTCTACCTCTTCGGAAAAATATGGGCCCCATACATCAAAAACGCCCATCGCATAAAAACAGTTACTTTAGGGCTATGCAGTGAACCATCATGTAATTCTTGAAGGTTCTCTACAGATCAGTAACAAAAATTTTGTCTATTAATAGTGTCGCAAAGGTGGAAATATGCCTTGTCACTACATATCAAAACATCTATATGTGGGAAGTTAACAAGGATATATTGAAATAAAGTTGTAAACAGTGTTCCAGTCTCTTTCACTTAATTCTTAAACAAGCCTACTTTTGTACAGATGCATTTTGAGATCGTTATGCAAAATTCTCCTCACAGTTTGATTATTTAATCTTAATGCAGCAGCATGTTTTGTTGCTGAACGTCTTGAGAATAGTTCATCTCAAGCTGTTTTAGTTGCCACGTTTTCTGTACTCCGAGGCCGACCAAGGGATTTCTTTTTGAATGCAAAACGTGTCGGACTAAAATTTGACAACCAAGCAGGGATCAGTTTTTTATCGGGAGCAAAATCACGACGTCTGAACCCGAAGCGGATACGAAAGGCTCGCTGCGTTGTTATTACAGAACTATCGTTCCGAATAAATTTTTTAATAACGAACGCTCTATGCTGTCACAATCATTATGGTGAAACTAAATGGCACGTTGTTATAATTTTTTTTTAAGAAAAAAACAAAAAAGGCAATCGTGTTTAGGTGTCAAATTATAGGCGAACGGGTTTTGATAGCCCTGTAGTGACTGTTTTTTGTGCTATAACTGTTTTTGGAGTCCGTTTTTTTGGAAAGATGACAAAAAATGATATTTTTTCGAAAGGCTTAGAAGTTGTAATAACAAGGGAGGTTGTCACTTAAGTGATGTCATTTTCAAAACTCATTAAATGAAAATGACGATTTCAGATTGGAAAAAAATAAAAGAAAAAAAAGCGAAATAAAAAATTTGAACAAAAACTTAAAATGAAAAAAAATTAAATAGCATTATAATGTGTATTTTTTGAATAAAGAATATCAACCCTCGAAAGGAAAAAGGTCGTAAGTGACAAATATGTCATTTGTAGTTAGAGCGCATTAAAGTGGGAATTTCTCCCTTTAACTTATGTAATTTTTTTTCAATTTTTTTAATTTAAATTATCACAGAATAGTAAAACATTACAAAAGATGCAGAAAAAAACAGCGATTAAACATAAGAAGTCAAATTCTCCCAAAATGTCGCTTAGGACCTTTTTCCTTTCAAGCGTCGACATGTATATCGTCGGCTTAGTAAGAAAACCGTGTAACTCCACTTTTATCGAAAATAAGGTTTTAATGTCATCCGGTGGTCAATTTTCGAATTAATGACCCTGCAAAATTGCAGAATTCTAGGTATATTAAAAAGCGACTAAAATGTAAAAGAAAATATAATGTTTCCATTACATACGTACTAATAAATAACAGTTTTTTGTTTCTCTTGACAATTTTGACAAAATGGAGTTACGTGGTTTTCTTACTAATTGTAAGCCAACGATATGTCGTGGTCATATAGTATAATTCGTCATTTTGTGAAAAGCCTAGGCACTTCAATTTAATAGTGGTGCTCAATTTTCTTTGCCTAATTTTTCTTTTTGGGAAACCTTACCTTACCTTACTTAAGTAACTATAAAGGGTAAGGTATAGTAAAAATTGGCATCAAATTTCTAGAATTTTCATGAAAATTTCATTAAGCGACATCCAGTGACTACGATATATTCACAACTAAGCAACTGCGGTGTAGATATACAATCTGCAATAAGTATAATATATACTACATGGTTCGTTTTTATTACCTTTTGAAATTGGGAGGATTATTCTACCTGCACCATACTCAGTTTAATATATTACAAGTTTAGATTCTACTAATCTGACATTTAGTCAGAGTTCTATTGTTCTGAATCATTTATCATCAGTATAACTAACTTAGGGGTTTTATTTACCATTGATTTCGTGAAATTTCTTTTCTGTCACTAGAGATACTTTGTTTCTAAGAAGTTTTCCTATTTGCTGAATATTCTCGAGCATCAATTTTTCTTCTGCGCCTCTAATAATCAACAGAATTCAATCATTTAGAATTAGATCCATTTTACGAAATTTTACCTCTTCTTTTCAAAGTTTTCATAAGTCTCCCACAAGTCTATTTCAATACCATTCGCACCTTTTCCATATTTACATATGAAACTTTTCAAATTTTTCTCTAAATTATGGTCTACTTTAGAACTATCGCTGTAATAATATTCTGGAATCACAAACATTCTTATTTTTATATGTTATGTTGTGTTTAATTAAAAAGCTCATTTATGGATCAAACATTCAAACATGGAGCGGAAATGCGTCAAGTTTTCCTGTCAAGTGTCAAATATGTTAGTAATGTTTTGTTATTCAAATTTTCTTAAATTTTACGCTCAATATCAATTTAACTCAATATTGAGATACCGCAATTCAACAATTCTTTTAATAATAATTTTTTAAATAACATATGGCTTTTCAAAAAAAAAAATACCCGAATATTATACATTACTACTTTAAAGTTAGGTTAGAATCAAGCACAAAAAGTTTTGAGAGGTTATGTTTTTCAGAAACAATAGTTTTATTCCAAATTTCGTTTAGTTTCTAAATATGTTAGCAAGAACTTTTGTTCGTACAGTCTTCCAGGTGCATAACTCTTCATTGCAAATGTCCGAAGCCCAATAACCGATTTTTATTCGTTTCAGAATAAGCAGCTGTCCAATGCCGCAAAAGGGATTTCCATCAGGCAAAAATCTTATACTCCATTGAATACCGTTGTAATGTTTGTGCCCCAACAAGAGGTTTAGCTTTATTAAAAATAGTCGTTTTTAAGTTTATATTGTTACCTCTGTTTTAGGCATGGATTGTTGAAAGAATGGGTAAATTTCATAGGATTCTCGAACCTGGGTTAAACATACTGATTCCAATAGCTGATCGGGTAAAGTACGTACAAAGTCTTAAAGAAATAGCCGTCGATATACCGAAACAAAGCGCCATTACTTCAGATAATGTCACATTAAGTATCGATGGAGTTCTCTACTTGAGAATTGTAGACCCATATTTAGCTAGTTATGGTGTTGAAGATCCAGAGTTTGCTATTACACAGTTGGCTCAGGTATTAACCCATTTTTAAATTGAATTCTATTTAACAACAGACAGGATTTTAGACAACAATGCGTTCTGAATTAGGAAAAATCTCCCTGGATAAAGTGTTTAGGGAAAGGGAAAGTTTGAATGTATCGATAGTAGAATCCATCAATAAAGCTAGTGAAGCTTGGGGTATGACGTGTCTTCGATATGAAATCAGAGATATTCGATTACCGCAAAGGGTTCAGGAGGCTATGCAAATGCAAGTGGAAGCCGAAAGGAAAAAACGAGCTGCTGTCTTGGAATCAGAAGGAGTACGAGCAGCTGATATAAATGTTGCTGAAGGTAAAAGACAAGCAAGAATCTTGGCTTCTGAAGCCGAACGTCAAGAACAAATAAATAAAGCTACTGGAGAGGCCTCTGCTATTATAGCCGTAGCTGAGGCCAGGGCAAAAGGTTTACAAGTGAGTCAAATAATTAAATAACTTATTTTATATTAAAATTTATCATTTACAAAGGTCGTCGCTGAAGCTCTTCAATCTGAACTTGGTTCTAATGCAGCTGCTCTCAGTATAGCTGAACAATATGTTGGAGCTTTTGATAACTTAGCGAGAACTAATAATACGCTTATATTACCTGCTAATGCTAGTGATGTTTCTAGTATTGTGACTCAGGTAAATTTAGAAATAAGCAGTAACAAAACTAAAAACTACTACTTTTGAAATGTTTGTCCTTTTCTTTTAGGCACTCTCAGTATATTCTGCAGTAACAAAGCAACAATCGCACCATAAACGAAGCGCATTTAAAAAATTAACGCCTCTTAAGCCTCAAGACAATTTATCTGAATATTTTAGTGATGAAGAAGACTTAAAAAGACACAGAGCAAAATTGGAATTGGAGAACAAGAAAGAGCCACCAAAATAAATGTTCATGTTAATTCTATGTAAACATGTATATTTAAGAGATTTTTTTTGGGGGAAATGAAATATTACATCTTTAATCTTACTACACACTTTTATTTTAGGTTCATTATTGTTCCAACTTAATCGAATTAAAAAAATTGTCCTGATCGTCGAAATATCTGGCTTTCAAAAGAAAACTTCTAGCAATATCATTGCAATCGTAGTTATAATGCATTGCACCTAATTGGCTTCTTTCTAATAAATCGATTGTTTCCAGTAACCGTTCTGGTCGATTATCCGAATATTGGTCAAACGGTTCAAAATATTCATACAGCCCTTTGAATTTAACACTTTTGGAGCCTAGTTTTACACTTTTGTTTTTNCATTTGTAGTTAGAGCGCATTAAAGTGGGAATTTCTCCCTTTAACTTATGTAATTTTTTTTCAATTTTTTTAATTTAAATTATCACAGAATAGTAAAACATTACAAAAGATGCAGAAAAAAACAGCGATTAAACATAAGAAGTCAAATTCTCCCAAAATGTCGCTTAGGACCTTTTTCCTTTCAAGCGTCGACATGTATATCGTCGGCTTAGTAAGAAAACCGTGTAACTCCACTTTTATCGAAAATAAGGTTTTAATGTCATCCGGTGGTCAATTTTCGAATTAATGACCCTGCAAAATTGCAGAATTCTAGGTATATTAAAAAGCGACTAAAATGTAAAAGAAAATATAATGTTTCCATTACATACGTACTAATAAATAACAGTTTTTTGTTCTCTTGACAATTTTGACAAAATGGAGTTACGTGGTTTTCTTACTAATTGTAAGCCAACGATATGTCGTGGTCATATAGTATAATTCGTCATTTTGTGAAAAGCCTAGGCACTTCAATTTAATAGTGGTGCTCAATTTTCTTTGCCTAATTTTTCTTTTTGGGAAACCTTACCTTACCTTACTTAAGTAACTATAAAGGGTAAGGTATAGTAAAAATTGGCATCAAATTTCTAGAATTTTCATGAAAATTTCATTAAGCGACATCCAGTGACTACGATATATTCACAACTAAGCAACTGCGGTGTAGATATACAATCTGCAATAAGTATAATATATACTACATGGTTCGTTTTTATTACCTTTTGAAATTGGGAGGATTATTCTACCTGCACCATACTCAGTTTAATATATTACAAGTTTAGATTCTACTAATCTGACATTTAGTCAGAGTTCTATTGTTCTGAATCATTTATCATCAGTATAACTAACTTAGGGGTTTTATTTACCATTGATTTCGTGAAATTTCTTTTCTGTCACTAGAGATACTTTGTTTCTAAGAAGTTTTCCTATTTGCTGAATATTCTCGAGCATCAATTTTTCTTCTGCGCCTCTAATAATCAACAGAATTCAATCATTTAGAATTAGATCCATTTTACGAAATTTTACCTCTTCTTTTCAAAGTTTTCATAAGTCTCCCACAAGTCTATTTCAATACCATTCGCACCTTTTCCATATTTACATATGAAACTTTTCAAATTTTTCTCTAAATTATGGTCTACTTTAGAACTATCGCTGTAATAATATTCTGGAATCACAAACATTCTTATTTTTATATGTTATGTTGTGTTTAATTAAAAAGCTCATTTATGGATCAAACATTCAAACATGGAGCGGAAATGCGTCAAGTTTTCCTGTCAAGTGTCAAATATGTTAGTAATGTTTTGTTATTCAAATTTTCTTAAATTTTACGCTCAATATCAATTTAACTCAATATTGAGATACCGCAATTCAACAATTCTTTTAATAATAATTTTTTAAATAACATATGGCTTTTCAAAAAAAAATACCCGAATATTATACATTACTACTTTAAAGTTAGGTTAGAATCAAGCACAAAAAGTTTTGAGAGGTTATGTTTTTCAGAAACAATAGTTTTATTCCAAATTTCGTTTAGTTTCTAAATATGTTAGCAAGAACTTTTGTTCGTACAGTCTTCCAGGTGCATAACTCTTCATTGCAAATGTCCGAAGCCCAATAACCGATTTTTATTCGTTTCAGAATAAGCAGCTGTCCAATGCCGCAAAAGGGATTTCCATCAGGCAAAAATCTTATACTCCATTGAATACCGTTGTAATGTTTGTGCCCCAACAAGAGGTTTAGCTTTATTAAAAATAGTCGTTTTTAAGTTTATATTGTTACCTCTGTTTTAGGCATGGATTGTTGAAAGAATGGGTAAATTTCATAGGATTCTCGAACCTGGGTTAAACATACTGATTCCAATAGCTGATCGGGTAAAGTACGTACAAAGTCTTAAAGAAATAGCCGTCGATATACCGAAACAAAGCGCCATTACTTCAGATAATGTCACATTAAGTATCGATGGAGTTCTCTACTTGAGAATTGTAGACCCATATTTAGCTAGTTATGGTGTTGAAGATCCAGAGTTTGCTATTACACAGTTGGCTCAGGTATTAACCCATTTTTAAATTGAATTCTATTTAACAACAGACAGGATTTTAGACAACAATGCGTTCTGAATTAGGAAAAATCTCCCTGGATAAAGTGTTTAGGGAAAGGGAAAGTTTGAATGTATCGATAGTAGAATCCATCAATAAAGCTAGTGAAGCTTGGGGTATGACGTGTCTTCGATATGAAATCAGAGATATTCGATTACCGCAAAGGGTTCAGGAGGCTATGCAAATGCAAGTGGAAGCCGAAAGGAAAAAACGAGCTGCTGTCTTGGAATCAGAAGGAGTACGAGCAGCTGATATAAATGTTGCTGAAGGTAAAAGACAAGCAAGAATCTTGGCTTCTGAAGCCGAACGTCAAGAACAAATAAATAAAGCTACTGGAGAGGCCTCTGCTATTATAGCCGTAGCTGAGGCCAGGGCAAAAGGTTTACAAGTGAGTCAAATAATTAAATAACTTATTTTATATTAAAATTTATCATTTACAAAGGTCGTCGCTGAAGCTCTTCAATCTGAACTTGGTTCTAATGCAGCTGCTCTCAGTATAGCTGAACAATATGTTGGAGCTTTTGATAACTTAGCGAGAACTAATAATACGCTTATATTACCTGCTAATGCTAGTGATGTTTCTAGTATTGTGACTCAGGTAAATTTAGAAATAAGCAGTAACAAAACTAAAAACTACTACTTTTGAAATGTTTGTCCTTTTCTTTTAGGCACTCTCAGTATATTCTGCAGTAACAAAGCAACAATCGCACCATAAACGAAGCGCATTTAAAAAATTAACGCCTCTTAAGCCTCAAGACAATTTATCTGAATATTTTAGTGATGAAGAAGACTTAAAAAGACACAGAGCAAAATTGGAATTGGAGAACAAGAAAGAGCCACCAAAATAAATGTTCATGTTAATTCTATGTAAACATGTATATTTAAGAGATTTTTTTTGGGGGAAATGAAATATTACATCTTTAATCTTACTACACACTTTTATTTTAGGTTCATTATTGTTCCAACTTAATCGAATTAAAAAAATTGTCCTGATCGTCGAAATATCTGGCTTTCAAAAGAAAACTTCTAGCAATATCATTGCAATCGTAGTTATAATGCATTGCACCTAATTGGCTTCTTTCTAATAAATCGATTGTTTCCAGTAACCGTTCTGGTCGATTATCCGAATATTGGTCAAACGGTTCAAAATATTCATACAGCCCTTTGAATTTAACACTTTTGGAGCCTAGTTTTACACTTTTGTTTTTAAGTTTCTCTTTACGATAATTACTTTTTTCGTCCGTGGTTGTATGTGAAATGGCATTATTCGCAAATACTTTGAACAATTTCGAAAATAAATTATGGAATTGTTGATTGATAGGATTTTGAGGTGTTGTTTGCAAGGATGTGTTGGATTTATATGACTTGGTGGTACCTGGAACAGATTTTAGTTATAATATGAATCTCTAAAATTTTGCAGGGTGGTGCTTTAGAAAATTGCTTCTGCTACAATGTTATTCTACCAACTTACAGAAACTAAATTGTCTTTCCAACGTCTGGATTTTATATGCTGGTATTTTGTCCAATAGTTTAGATATAATATGTCCAATAAAAGGCATAAAAGGAGGATTTTGTGATAAGAGAAAGAACGTTTTCTGAAACGATGGCATTCTGGGGTCACGATATAATCGGCTCAAAAACTCAAATAGTCTAAAAAATACTAGAATTAAACTGTCGTATGTGTATTGTGCAAAAAAAAACAGACTGATATTTGGTGGAATGCTTTTTTCTAACGTAGGCCCATGTCTTTCTTAATCTGAAAATCGCCGGATTTTGTAGTCCGCCCAATACAGATCGACACGAATGAAAATTAGACATTCTATGACACTTATTAGCTACATTAACAAATCTAGCAATCAATCTAGCTCTTGCCTAGAAGGAAAATCTATTATTTTCTAAATAAAACTAAAATTTAATATTCGAACCTTTTCCATATCTTGTCTTAGGATCTCGCTAGCAATCAGACAGCTTATTCGATACGAGAATGCAATCATTGCCGCTATATTGGGGGCATTCTTCGCACTTTGTTGCCACAATAAATTTTCCAGTTCAGAAATTGAGATTTTCAAAAATAGATCCTTATCTATAATCGTTAGTTGTTGTGCCAAAGTGGTCGAATTGAAATCCCAAGCCGTCGTGGCAACGTCGATTTTTAATAGTCGCTTAAGGCGTTGCAATGGGGTTTCGTCCGAGTCATTGCCATCATCTAAAACGTAATTACATGCTTTTATTGTATTTTTATAATTAGAAACTCATTGGTGCATTTTTATTCATGGTTATATAAGCCAAATTTGTGATGTAATAAGCAGATTTTTATAAAGCTTGAGATTTTCAAAAGTGAGAGTCTCTTTTCAAATCTATAAATAAGACTACTATGTTTTACTTTTTTAAGGATTTTCTTCTTCTACATCTTAAATATATCTAATAGTTGCGACTTTCTACATATTTTGTAATTTTCCTTGACTTTTTCATATTTCGTAATTCATTCGGATTTTCATTGTCTTCTCAGTGGAATACTCTCCTTAAATTTATTCTAGGATGAGATTCTTACGCTTCAGAGCTTGCTCTGTTTAGTCCAAGAGATCCATTTATATATCAGGCAAGTCCTCTTCACTTCGACCAATTCTTTTCATGATACCCCTTCTCAGGCCTAAGGAGCCTCAGACGCTACAAGCTCAAACTATATTTTTGCATGTGTTAATCTGTAGTATCCATTTTCTTAACGTTGCCAATCATGTGATTCTAAAAAGGCCTGTGGGGCCGATTTTTTATTCGAACCGTTCATTTTAATGCACCAACGAGTTTCTATTATGTCAACAAACCCCATAAATGAAGTGATTCCTCAATTTTTGACTTCAAAACGCTAGAAATTAAACTGTAGCGCTTTCTTGTTTTAAGTTTCTTTTGAAACAGGAAATCATCTTCATCTGAATCTTCTTTAAATTTCTTATTTCTTTTTTTCTTCAATTTTATCATAAAATGATGTTTTCTGCACCTTCGACCTAAACAGAAAACTAAATTATACATTTTAGGTCACTTTTTTATCTATTATTTGTCAAAATCTACGTGAATTTTTCGTGTCAGGTTTAGACTCGTGACAAGCTTGTATTTTTTTTAAATGATTTTGCAATTGATTGTATGCATCCTTAGCCGAAATTGGTCTATACCAGTAACCTGGCGTCCAAAAAACTACAACAGGCTTCTTAGGGGCATTTCTAAGAACAAAAAACGATTATTTTTACAAAGAGTTATCTAAACGCAAATATTACATTATACTATTATTAGATCTTCTCGAGGCAGGATAATCATTGTCTATTAGTATGGAACAGGACACGGTTGCGTACAATTGTCGCCGGGACACTGGTAATTTTAGTTGTTTCTCAGTATTTAAATTTTGTAAATTGACGTCTGAAACCGCTCTTTTCAATTGCAACGACATTTTATCTCCCTTGTTAACATTCCAGGGTCCCAAACCGTACAGGAACAGTGGTTTGGGACTAAAGCCATAACGCCTTCTGTGTCGATACCTTTAAATATATAACATTAACATCTAAGAAAAATGAAAATGTTAAATCTACTTCATATTGAATTGGGAATAACCGTACAGTTCCCAAATAAGAACCGCTGTCTCTGCTAAGAGTTCATAATCAGTAATAGTCGATGTGTATTCGCCTTTTAGGCTAGGTTCAGAAGAAGTGCTTTTAATTAAACTGGTACTGTTCCCCGTCGGTGTAATGTAATCGTCTACTGTTAAGTACAATCCTGTCCCGCATCCTTCCAACACTCCAGATCCGAACCTGTTTACTTGGACGCTATCACCGAAAGTCAAATGTTTTTCTTGAGTTAAGCATGGATAGTTTAATTTAGGTTTCGACCTAGAAAAAATTAGCAATTTCTTTGTTATGATGAGGGAGTTTCTAAAACTGACCTCGCCTTTTTTTTCTTTGATTTATCTGGCAATCGAGGCAATTCCACTATCGGTTTGTAATCCAATATGTTTTCCTGGAAATCCTTGCCCAAATACAAGTGTCGGTCAGTCCATTTATTGCCTAAATTCTACTATTAATAAGCAGTGGCAGAATTAATATTCGATTCTTGGTATTTACATCAAAAAATTATATCTCAACAACCCGAGAGCGTAACTTTATGATGTTAATGTTAGAACCAAGATTTTGCACTTTAGGTTCAAATCAAACCTTGCTAACCTTAGTATTGACAACTTGATTGATAAAATGTGTGTCTATTGCAAAATTAGGACCGAATTTGCACCACAATTGTTTGATACCGTTCAATGTTGTAACCATTTTCCTTTCCACTAAATATAAGCTACTATCAGTGGTAGAAGATGTAGCAACAGAGGTTTCTGAACACGACATTTCTGAATCGCCTGGACATAAGAATTTGACTTTTTCACACCATAAGTTCCAAAACATCTAAAAAGTCACGCATCCAAGAATTCAAAATTTTCAAATATGATGCTTACATTGCGCCTTTCAAAACCTCCGAGTTCGAAATACAGAACACGATTGTTACAGAATCGAGCTTTCAGGGCTTGTCTTCGTTTTCTCCTGTAAATGCTCAAATTCACGCACTGCACTGGATAAATTGCAATCAATTCGAATGTTTCAAGTTCTGGATCGACGTATGGATTAAAAGTGACATTTTCGAATTGAATTGGTGGCAAAATATCGGCGGCCAAAATTAATTTTGATGGAGTCAAACCTGAAAATCGGTACTGTTCACATTTTTGGATAAAAAAGGATGTTTCCATTTGAAAAATTCACCTAAATGGACCTGTCTGAGACCTTGACCATCTTTTGTGGTTTGAGCAAATGGACTTTCAATCAATACTAAGTCTTCAAAATCACAATATTCGGAAAACAGCAGTTTTTGTACTCGATTGATAGACATTTTTTTATAATTACAAAATTTGTAACATTCACTCGTTGAATTGGCATGCGTTATTTAACATAACTACTTCTTATTTCGAGAAAAAATGTATATTAACCCAACAGTATTAAAAAAATCAACAAATTAATGACGTTCCATTAAATATGTCACAGAAAACAGTGTCAGAATAAATTGAAAAAGCATGAATTCACATTAGATGAATTCGACAAAGGATTCGGCATTAAAAGCCGCTGCACCTGATGTTTCACAGCTGCAGTAGATAGCTTCAGAAGCGGTTCTATAAATTACTTAATTCAATTGTTTCTTGGAGGCAATCCTTGCTAGAATATCAATCACCGACTGAAGCAAGTCATCGCGGCAGTTCCATTTGAACGGAATTGCCATGCATATCAGATTTACCTTTTTATAATATTTAACGTAAACACACTAGTCAACATGTTTATGTGCCAACACCAATAGTGTGATTCTTCTGGGTAATAATATTCCAACTCATGATTATTTAAGGCATAGTATATGGGTTGAACCCAGATAATTAATCCATATTTAAAGGACTCTATTAGAACAGCTACACTCAAGTGACTTTCGGGACGAAAACAGTTTTATTGTCCACACTTTTGGGCTTCTTTTCATATACAGGGTGTTCTATGACGAGAGGAAGATACTTGAAAAGATGAATATATAGCTCGTTTCCAATAAAAAAAGTCATGCAAAAAAGGGTCCGATTTTCAAATTGAAACTTACTAACTTAAATTAAGAGAAACATCAACAAAAATTAATAAGAAAGAACTATTCGCAATTCTAACCCTTTCGTACCCAATGGGACATATATGTCCCAGTACGCTTAAAATAAGTACCATTAGTTTAAATATGTCCTATACAATAAAATGTCCACTGGATCATATTTATTCCATCACAGCCTAGCACCAACCTCTTGAAATAAATTTTTGTTTTCAATTTTATCGTATTTCGTAAATATTAACCACGCATTTATTTAGTAAAAGAGCATATTTTCTTAGAAAAACAATTGGTAGTGAAAGGATTAAACACTTCTAATTTAATACTCGAATGCTATCAAAGTACTAGATAAAAGCTGTCTGATAGCAAATCTTATGCTCTTTTACATGGTCTATCTCTTTTACTGCTATGTGAAATAGGAAAGTTGCAATTTTGGTAAATGTCCAAAAATGTTGTTAGAAATCAAGAAAATAATAAAAACTGAATATCTCTAAAACAGTTGAAAATCGGATTTTTATTTATATGACTTATTTTATTGGCAATAACCTATATAATCATCTCCTCAAGTATTTCCCTCTCGTCGTCGAACACCCTGTATATCGAGTTAAAAAATATGAATTTTAGAATCTTTCTAAGTGCTCTTCGCAGAAAAGGACCAAAACTTCATGATTGGCTTCTCCGAAACCTGTAAGAAAAATAAAATACAAAAACAGAAGAATTCAATTGAATATATCTTTTTTTACTTCAGCAACAATAAATGAATTGATCTGACCACCCTCATGACTTGGAATTGATTGGTTTTGAAAATATATTCAAATTTTACTTTAAAAATAACTATAAATATATATTTTTTAAAGATAACTGCAGAAAACATATTAAATACTTCTTACAATTAGTGCTTGTTCATAATATAGTACATAAGACATAATAATTTAAATCTATCAACGTCAATTATTGACGTTAGTATTATACTTTGAACGTAATCATTGTATATAAATTAAATATAAATTGACAATACCTGTTGAAGATGGTTTAACTCTTCAGCTAACATAAAATGTATGTAAATACATAAGGAATATATAAAACATAGATTTACAATATTTATAGCTAACATTATAAACGTTGTAAATGTTTTTTTGTTTTTGTGTTCTATTGTGAACAAGCACTTAAACTTATTGAAGGTGGTCAGATCCATGTATTTATTATTGCTGAAGTAAAAAAAGATTCATATATTTAATTAAATTTTTCTGTTAACTGGCGTACCTCATAACGATATCATTCACAAAGTTAACCAATATGTTACCTGGCCCACATATTTTGGGATATAGTGAACGTTTAAGGAGATTGTTTCACATGAAATCTGTAGTTTTAAAATATAAACGACATACTCTGCTAGTCTTGAAGATCTTATCGGGAGTCATTTCTAGCAGCCGTTTATTGTTGCAGAATTGTAGCCATTTCTTAAACAATTCTATATTTTTGAAAGGATTTGGGAAAGTATGCTTACTTTCGTTAGATGTCCAACAACCTTCTACCGCACAATAAATTGCAACCATCTTCAAATATAAGAATAAAAAAATATATTCTTAAAATTTCTAAAAATTAAATATACATATTTTCTGTATATACTGATCAATAATTGAAGTGGATAATTTTATGCATATTGAAACTTCCTTTTAATAATATTTGGAAACAACAAAGTGGCGTTCTTTTTATAAACACTAAAATATGTATTTCTTTTTTAATATTTGTTTATTGGAATTATTATTTATTTTAAAATACATTTATGCAAGAAATTTTATTATTTTTTTTAATATCCACTTCAGTTATTGAGTAGTGTAGTTCTTAATGAACCATCTATTTCTGATTAACCTACCAAATCCATTGTTTTCCCTTTGATTTCTTCTGAGATTGATAATCAATTGATTTAATGATTGATGTATTCTTTTCAGACTTTTTACTGAGCAATTGTTTTTTATATTTCGACTGTCAAAAATACATTCACCGGAAGTGATTTGGCTGTAAGAAGAATGAAATTAACACTGATTCAAAAAATAATGAGCCAAATATCCGTGTTTTATTTGAAAANGAATTGCTTTCATTAATTTTTAAAAATGAAAGTCGACCTCGCTAGGTGCACGAAATTTCAAAGACAGCAATTTTTTCCTAATTTTCCATATGAAAAAACCTCAAGTCATAAGTATTCAATGACATATCTTGCATATGAAAAGTTAACGTTTTCTATTGTTTCTAATATTTTTCACCAAAGGAAAGTAACAAAAAAAAGGCCAGCAGATTTTTTCTGTTGATATCTCACGCATAACTGAGATAAAAAATTTCTGCGACGATACAAAAAGGCATTGGGTACACTTGATTACGTTGCTACTAAAATGAATTCTATAGAAGTATCTTAAACTTCATAGAACTACAATAGAAAAACAATAGGAGATTTAGATTAAAATAATAACCTCAACAAAACATGCCGTATCTAAGAGAGAACTGGAAGAAAAAATTTCCAGTTCTCAAAACTAATTGCAAAACTGTTACAACTCTTTAATTGAATAAAGTTATAGATTCAATTTCAGGAATTTATCTTTCTGCAAATTATGCAAACTGAAGAAAATGTTCTAGAAATTTTCTAGTGAGGACAATCTTTATGACAATTACTGACTAAATTGACCTGAGTTATCAGACGTACTAAATAAAATTTGAAAATCCAGTAATTAAGAAAAATATTGAATTGACCAATTGTTGAGACAAATTAATACTCTTTAATAAAATTGCCTGCAGGGAAAATGAAAATATCACCGCTGCTATTATCCGTCAACGAAAATGGCTTTAGACAAATTCAAAGTGAATAATGAACGGAGAAGATGTGTTTCTTACCATTGATTCAGTTCTTTTCCTTAAGTTCGATCGATTCAAAGTCTGTGTTAGTTCGGATGTCAATTGACTTCCAAGATCTTTCGTGACTGAATCACTTCCATCACCCTGACTGGAGGGTTGCAGAAAATCCAACTTTCCAGGCTGCCTTCTACTGGAGCCGTTATATTCTCCAATTGTTATACTCACAGGTCTGGTTCGTCTAATAGTCGTGTTCTGCGATTGATTCGATAAAGTTCCAGTCAATTGACACTTTTGAAAGTATGTGTGAGGCGGTTTTGGGGCTACATTCGTTGGATTATTGATACGATACGATTCCAAAGACTCCATTTCGGCTGAATCGTGACACATTTTCTGACTGGCCAAACTGATGTTGTCGTAATCGGGAGTTGGACATGGAGGTGGTGACCTTGTCGCTTGAGAATGGTGTGACAAAACTGAATATTTAATTGGAACTGGTGGCGGTTGACTTTTGGGCTTTGAATTTTTCAATGTGTTCGATCTTGTTGTTGAAGGAGATGACAGTGAAAGTGAACTGCTGCTGTTGTTCATTGTTGGACATTGAGGGGGCTGAAATTAACTAATTTCTTTTTAGTTCCTTTTTTTGTTAAATTACATACCGGTGGAGGTGGAGGTGGTGTCTGTCCAAAGGAATTTGGGCTCTTTAAAGTGGTCTTTGTAGTTTCCCCAAAACTTGATCCGTTTTGTGTTGCAGATAAGCGATCAGTTAATTCATTTTCACTATAAAGTTGCTCTTTGTTGCTATTAGTGTTGTTACTATTGTTTAGCCGTTCCTACAACAAATTATTTTTTGCAGAAACAAATTATAAAATGTCATAAGGTGATGTAAAAACTATGGATTTTGTAACCAAAAAGTTCAACAATAAATAAGTTATTCTAAAAGATTTCAGGCTTTGTCTCCGTTCCATATAAACAGTGATTTTAAATATAATATCAGTGTATCTTTAGAGATTTTAAGCCTCAGAGGAAATGCTCGTTTTTCTAAAGACTGTAAAGACTGTAAATCATACAGTTTAAAGAAACAATTTCTTTCAAAAAGCTATATCTGCAAAGTGGTCCAGGAAAGCAGAAGTACATGAATTCAGGACAAAATTGAATTTCCCAAAGATTCACATTGCGTAACCACAAGAGATTTAAAAAAAAGAACCAATAGACTGATGCTCCTAATTTATCTTCAAGTGATTATCGGATATTTGAGTGACAAATAAAAAGTGGGAGGGTACCGTTAAGGTTGCTCAAGGTGTGGAAACGTTTGCGCTTAATTAATTCCATGCATGCACAACTTTAGTCTTTGTAGATGGAATTTAAGATAGAGATTATGTAGAAAAATGATTTCAATTTTTCCATTTCATGCAATGAGACAGCGGTTTATTTTTGATTCGACCTCGTATTAAAGGAAAGTTAGATTTAATGATTTGAAGCAACTATAGCAAAAATACTTAAACCAGAGTGATTTTTTTTAAGACTAGGTTTTTGAGTGAAAATATTGAAACTAGCAAGCAAGGTGGAGGGAAAGTCATTGTTAAAAATTAAGAAGTGCACTATTAGATAATTTTTTTTGTTTCCCACGAAACTTGGCCAAATGGGGATTTCTAAAACGCGTCGATGTTGTTGGAATTTTGCGTAATTCGATTATTTTTATTCAAATGTTTTTCAGTTTCGCTTCGGTATTATTTAATTCCAAATGAAAACCAATTTTGCGGTTTGTTTCGTTATAATATTTTTTCTCTCACGTCAGCAATTAGAAAAAATGACATTTCTGCTGGGATGTTCATTAAAAACAATTCACTGTTATTTATTATTACGAGATCTGTTCAAAAATAAATTCACAATTTTCACTTTATCTTGAAATCCTGCGCGTTTTCATTGTCATTATTTTAACTGTTTCAGTTCAGCTATGCCTAAACAAGTTGTTGTAAATGCAAGTATGAACTAGCGTATGACAGACGATTTGGACATGATTTTCAATGAATCGATAAGATCAGTCCTCTTTAAATTGTTCAAGTAAATTATTCCTAAGTGAATCTTTGAGAGGCATAAAATCTATGCAGATTTTCGTGTACATCTCGCTGGTAAACAGCCGTGCATATTCTATAAAGAAGTACTCATGAAACTTCCAAGAAACTGACGGAAATGATTATTATTATAAAGTGCAATGAATTCCGATTTAAACTTAAACACACCTCGTATGTGAAAAGAACGTGACCAAACGTGCTTTTATTACATTTCAATCGTTCTATTATCATTCGTGCATGGAGCAGCATTTACAATTTCAAGTTTCACTTTTATATACGCATTATAAATAATTTTGTGGAAATTTTAATTGTTTTTATGGAAAAATAAAAAATATGTAATTTTTTCCGGTAAATTGCAGCATAACTTACTTCGTAAGTTTGTAAAATAAATGCCGGACCATTTCCTTTAGCCTTCATCTTGACGCACTTGTCTACTATTATTAATTTATGAAAATCAACTTTGAAACGAGCCCGATCGCAACGAAATTTCGCGTAAAACTGAACATTACGATAAATAAAAAAATTACGTTGGGAAAGCATAAACAATTAATCGAACCCACCGCAATTGTTTTTTTCCCACCAATCATATCGATCGATTGTACTACATGTTTATCAAATCCTTAATCAAATACAAATGTACAACTTTTAGTACTATTTTGTTTTTTAATTTACTTCGTTTTTTGCAAAGGTAATTATATATTTTTTAATCGATACTGTACATCTCTTCTTTCATTCTAATATTTGTTATATGTATTTCAATACCATGACAGTTGCACTTTACCTTTGTTTAAATTCTATTGTTTTCTAAATATACATCAACAATGTCACTGATAAAAATTGATTGATGACTTTTATGTACTTAAATACGAAGTATTCTGTACAAATTCAATCAAATTAGTTCATTCTGGATACTTTCAATATGACATTTTTTCGAGAAACAAATCCCACTTACTAGGTATGTGCACTTCTTAAAACTAAACATTAAAATATTTCTTTTATGATTTCTTTCATAGTAGGGAACAATGTGATTTCTGGATATATTCAGTCAATATAACGTCAAATTAGTAGAGAATCTAACAAATCCAAAACAAAAAGTTCATAACATTTTGAAAACTGGGTGTTATTTCTAGGACCAAGAAGCAAAGTAGAACGCCAAAGAACACAGGCAGAAGTAACTACTGCAAATGTAATCAACAAAATTTTCTGGGACGTTCTGCAGCGTTTTCCATATAGGCCAAATCTCCCTCCTTCGGATTTTTCCAGACACTGTGAACGCTGTGCACAATGAATATATTGAAAATTATGTCATATTATTTTAAAGGAAATTTTGATTAATTTCTAAAGGACCGTTGTAATATAAATTCAAAAACAGATTTTATGAAAATGAAGTTCGAACATAGAACTCACAGGAGGCTAAATCCGAAGAAAACGCTACCGAAGGTATTAAATCATATCATATGTCGACGATAATATTCCAGTTAAAACATGTTATAAAAATTAGTGTCGCCAACTATCGTTAGATACGAGTATTTATCGTAGAGCCTTCGCAAAATTGAAATAATGATAAAACAGAACAGGGTAATGATTGTTTCACTCCGGTTTATAGATAGTGTGATTGTTATCACTGAATTTTAGCGAGAAAAGATGAATAATAACGCTACGAACATGGGTGTGTCGATTTTTGTTCGCAACGAATCTATTAACTTACCTGTTTAAAAGTCATTGCACAATTGTTTGTACAATTGTTATTATCCGACCCATCCCTACTGGTATCATTAGTAGTTTGCTTAAACATTTTTTTGGTGCGCCTTCTTAAACTCGTTCATCAATTTATTATGTTGATCCTGTCTCTCAGAGTCAACAGAGCCTTTTAACACTTTCTTCACTTGTAACTGTTCATCGATTGATTTTTGTTTTTTGGTTGTATTTTTCTACAAAGAATTCATTAAAATTGCTTAAATTAAAGGAAGATCTCTATCAAACCTGTCTTCTCTGAATTTCCAATGTAATAGCTGATGAGAGGCTTGTATTGGTTGTAGTGCTACTTGCCAGACTGCAAAAACTACTGGATGAAGGGCTTTTGATTAGTGGTAGTTTCTTTTCTTTTGATTCCGTTTCTTCGCTTCTATGAACATCCACCACAACAGTTTTGGTCTCAGTGGATTTTTGAGCAATTGCGTATTGTACTAAGTCAGGGCTGGAACTTGAAATTGTACTGTAATCGTCCATAATAGGTTCTTCCGAACCGTTATTGTGAATGGTTGTCCCATTTTCAGTTAGATTTATTATGGTAGGTTTGAACAACAACATAGGTTTCTCATTCCGGTCCTCATCATCCCAAGAGTCCCATTTCTTTATATTCACTACTAAAGTTGAATTTTTAACTTATTTATAATAGTATTTTCGAGAAATTACAATTTTTAAATTTGTCCAAATGGTTTAATCTCTTGCCCAAATCAAGATTCTCTTCTTTCACAATGGATAGTCGTTTAGAATCCGACCATGAAGGACTCTGGTCACCTGTCACCGAACTGGCTGAACTATTGTAGCCACTGGATTCACCTGGGAACAGTTCCGAACCTGCTCCTTTGCGTACAATTAAGTTCAATTGACGAGATGATTTCATTAAATTTACTGCCTAAAATCGAGAATTCAATAATTGAAGGATTTTTAATGTCACATCGTTTATTTACCTCATTGAAAGGTACATCGGAAAAATCTACATTATTACAGTAAGCGATTTGATCTCCGGGCCTTAAACCGGCCTCTCTAGCAATGCCGCCTTCTTTAGTGAACTGCACGAAAATTCCTGGCTTCCAGTCAGGACCTTTGCAGATTCTAAAAGTTAGAAATTGTTTAAATATTTCTTTCTCAGAATTGCATGTGATATTGATGTTCTTTTATTCGGTTAAATTCGGTTATGGTTTTGTGATTAAACCAAGGCGTCCGAAAAGAATGGTATTGGAATAACGCTTCTGAATCTAGCAAAGATGAAAACATACGGACTAGCATTTCAAGGAGATGCATAGGCATGGATCATATTCCTGTCCTAAGACGGATGTCTCAAGACGTACAAGATGGCATGGGACAGGAATCCACAGACGTACGAAGAATTATAGAGACAACATCTATGTAGATAAACGGTAATTCTCGACGGCGTCGAAAAATTGGTAGTTGAGCGCGTCTCTGATAAGATAATCTATTCTGTAGGGGTAGCCTGACAATAATTAGCGAAAAAACACTCTATGGCCTATCAATGCACTGGGTTGGTAGAAGCTGGTAACGACAAAGTTGCCCTAGTTTGAATCTCAGAACACCAATAAATCAAAGGCAACAAGGTGGCAGACGGTTTGCCTGCAGTACTTCGAGGAACCGGTAACACAGATCATAGGAGTCTCCTTTTCTATAAGCTAATCATATTTTAACAATTCCTTGTTCTCGACAGAAAACACACTTCTGGAAAACGACTACTAAGTGAAGATGGGTACAGTCTGTAGTAGATATGGTAAGGTCAGAAAAGCCAAAAGAACAACTGCACACAAATACTGTCTGGATTCCTTCATCAACTTTATTTGATTATCTAATGAGATCAATTTTTTTGTGGGTTGCTAAACTGGTTTATGTGTCAAAGACATTTTGATATTCAGTAGCTTTCTCCTGCTTTTTAGTAGGCAACATTAAAAATGATTAATTTATTTATGTATATGGAGTAAACCATAAAGAGTTAAACCTACAACGACACTCATCAACACCTTAAATAGTTACATTAGGCCAATTTAGTTAGTTAGTTAAGTCATTAAGATGGACGCTTGGATACCATGCTTTCTCAACTTACCCGCATCCTAATTTACTTTTAGGCGCCACCATAATGTTTATTTGAACGTCGTTGATTTTCTCGCCTAATTGAGGAGATCCATCTCTAGTGGGTGATCCAGAATCGCTAATGATTTGCCAACTTAAACCATCCGTTTTTTTACTAGTAATTTTTAAAAAAAGTGAATAATAGTTGCAGAATGTTTAGAAAAACTTACTCTTTTATTGGGATCATTCCAACACCTGAAATAAAAAAGTAATTTAAGTCATATGTAGAAAATCGTGGTCAAAAAATTTGTCCAAGGGATTCAATCTATTCAAAAATATGTTAGTAAAAGACGAAATAAGATATCTAATTGTATGAGAAAAATTTAAAAAAGAAAAATGAATTTCCTTGTTACAGAACTGAAAAAAGGAATCAATCTATTTTGCTTTGAAGAAATTTCTAGATATTGAAGAAATCTGATGCGAATGAAACTATTATCTTTTCCATATCTGGATTACTTTCCCCGGAAATTTGTACGATAACTGCTGCCAGAAAATGTCTTCAAGAGAAGGAACTTTTATCATCATTTTTAAATCTATTTTCGATGAACCAGATGCAGGGAAAAATTTTAAACAGGTGACATCACTGGAGCAGAAAGACAATAGAAAAGTCTCGTCAACCTGGGGTTGACAAGAATGACTTTATTTGCATTTAAGGTGCTCAATCTTTTTGAATCAGAATTCAACCATTCCAGGTTATATGTTGCCGATTTTGTTGCTATACCCGGTGTGCCTAAAAAGTTTCTAACTTTTACTTTTTAAGTGAGAAAATGTTTTGCCTTCAAAGTAGTGTCCTATCACATTTTTCTTCCTGATAATTAATCCACATCTGGTGTTCTCAATTAAAAGAGATTAGATTAGGATACTCACTTAAAGTTTTAGCCAAATATTGGTTTTGGAATACGATGTCCAAATATATGTTAACAGAACAGTGCATTTGGATAAGTTTTCCTATATATATTTAAAATTCAATTGGTTATTGCTTTCAAATATTTAATGGTTAACCATTAACAATTTTTTTACGCGTCCCTAATTTTGTAAAAGTGAAATGAACATCGACGCTTTAGGTGGTACGAAATGTTAACAATTTGATGGAATATTGTGTTGTTGCCTCCGGGTACTGTTATTGACGAATTTACTTTCTCATAGGCTAATTTTCATATTTTATTGCTCTCAATAAACTTAACAAACTAACTTATGAAAGTGAGAGAAAGAGAAAAATTTTTAATTCCCATTAAAACGGTTTAGAAATCAAATTGCATCTGGTTCGTAGAGAGAAGAGGAATGTATCGAATTCGATGTTTAATTAATAAAAAAAAGTGTTTCAAGGTAATATGCGTTTCGTATACAATATTAGCATGGCGACATTTGACATATTTATGGAGATGCGACTGCGAACACATTTAACTCTTGTAGTTTCAAAATCATTGGTATCGCTTAACGACCATATGGGCGCATTACGAGGTTTTTTTTTTGTGATAATGACCATAACGAAACGCCATAAAATCTTAAGGAGCGCATACACGTTTTAGGCTAGTAATTTGAAAACGTGATTCAATTACAAAGACAAACCATCTTTTTTCTTGTCAAAGAGTTGCATCCAAAAAATTAGAAAGAACTCGTTATAGAATATGACAAGGGCTAGTAATAGTACTTTTACTCTAGGGTGTAATGAACAGTTCCAAAAGCACTTTGGATTGGTACTTAGGCATAGCATAACTATACTTTTAATTACAGGNAACGTCGTTGATTTTCTCGCCTAATTGAGGAGATCCATCTCTAGTGGGTGATCCAGAATCGCTAATGATTTGCCAACTTAAACCATCCGTTTTTTTACAGTAATTTTAAAAAAAGTGAATAATAGTTGCAGAATGTTTAGAAAAACTTACTCTTTTATTGGGATCATTCCAACACCTGAAATAAAAAAGTAATTTAAGTCATATGTAGAAAATCGTGGTCAAAAAATTTGTCCAAGGGATTCAATCTATTCAAAAATATGTTAGTAAAAGACGAAATAAGATATCTAATTGTATGAGAAAAATTTAAAAAGAAAAATGAATTTCCTTGTTACAGAACTGAAAAAAGGAATCAATCTATTTTGCTTTGAAGAAATTTCTAGATATTGAAGAAATCTGATGCGAATGAAACTATTATCTTTTCCATATCTGGATTACTTTCCCCGGAAATTTGTACGATAACTGCTGCCAGAAAATGTCTTCAAGAGAAGGAACTTTTATCATCATTTTTAAATCTATTTTCGATGAACCAGATGCAGGGAAAAATTTTAAACAGGTGACATCACTGGAGCAGAAAGACAATAGAAAAGTCTCGTCAACCTGGGGTTGACAAGAATGACTTTATTTGCATTTAAGGTGCTCAATCTTTTTGAATCAGAATTCAACCATTCCAGGTTATATGTTGCCGATTTTGTTGCTATACCCGGTGTGCCTAAAAAGTTTCTAACTTTTACTTTTTAAGTGAGAAAATGTTTTGCCTTCAAAGTAGTGTCCTATCACATTTTTCTTCCTGATAATTAATCCACATCTGGTGTTCTCAATTAAAAGAGATTAGATTAGGATACTCACTTAAAGTTTTAGCCAAATATTGGTTTTGGAATACGATGTCCAAATATATGTTAACAGAACAGTGCATTTGGATAAGTTTTCCTATATATATTTAAAATTCAATTGGTTATTGCTTTCAAATATTTAATGGTTAACCATTAACAATTTTTTTACGCGTCCCTAATTTTGTAAAAGTGAAATGAACATCGACGCTTTAGGTGGTACGAAATGTTAACAATTTGATGGAATATTGTGTTGTTGCCTCCGGGTACTGTTATTGACGAATTTACTTTCTCATAGGCTAATTTTCATATTTTATTGCTCTCAATAAACTTAACAAACTAACTTATGAAAGTGAGAGAAAGAGAAAAATTTTTAATTCCCATTAAAACGGTTTAGAAATCAAATTGCATCTGGTTCGTAGAGAGAAGAGGAATGTATCGAATTCGATGTTTAATTAATAAAAAAAAGTAGTTTCAAGGTAATATGCGTTTCGTATACAATATTAGCATGGCGACATTTGACATATTTATGGAGATGCGACTGCGAACACATTTAACTCTTGTAGTTTCAAAATCATTGGTATCGCTTAACGACCATATGGGCGCATTACGAGGTTTTTTTTTTGTGATAATGACCATAACGAAACGCCATAAAATCTTAAGGAGCGCATACACGTTTTAGGCTAGTAATTTGAAAACGTGATTCAATTACAAAGACAAACCATCTTTTTTCTTGTCAAAGAGTTGCATCCAAAAAAATTAGAAAGAACTCGTTATAGAATATGACAAGGGCTAGTAATAGTACTTTTACTCTAGGGTGTAATGAACAGTTCCAAAAGCACTTTGGATTGGTACTTAGGCATAGCATAACTATACTTTTAATTACAGGGTTTGAAAGTTGAATGCAGTCAAGGGGTTGCAAAGTTTTTCAAAACATGTTTTGCTTATTTTGTGCTGGGGGTTTTTGACTCATGGACAACTTCTAAAAAGGTTGTGTTTTAGTATTTTTGGTGCTGGATAAGAATTTTTCCGTTCCTTCCTACTATTTCAAATAATAAATCATCTTATTGCGCTCTACATTTGGATGAAAAACATGTCGATGCCATAAGAGGACCTGTAAGTTAGATTATGTTATTCTGAACCTGGAATTTGACTGATTCAGTTCAACAAAGTCATGTTTAGGTTTAATGAAAGGAAACGCCATATCCGGTGGTTAATGGTTTTCAAATCTTCAACACGTCGTTTGAGATAATTCGAAAGATAAATGAACTGAAAACCACCATACGGGCGCAAAACGATTATTGTTTTCCTTCCTAATACCTCCTTTTTTAAACAATTTTATCGCTAATCAGATCTTTCTGTTGGCAATTTCCTTAAGATTAACAAATGGAAAACTCAAGCACGTGTGTAAAATTAAGGCACGCATAATATGGTGTTGTCTTTGTTCGGAATTGCTGAAATCCAAATGGAGAAACCCTGTGGCCATGGTAGATTCACAGCTATGCGGTTTAGAAAAGTGACAGAAATGCACGAAATCACTGAACCAGTACGAATAACAAAAAGCGAAAGGTTAAGGTTACACCGGTATTTCAGCAGAAGAATAAAATGAATGTTAAGTTTCTGTCGATAATTTCAAATATGGAAATTTTACTTAAAAGTAACATGAGCCTAATATAGAGTGGCTCAAAAAGTCAGGAGACCATATATCTCAGTTTTGCAACAGCAAGGTTGTATATGTTTACAGATTTTCTTGGTAGTTCTTAAAGGCACAGAGGAGACAATCACAGAAAAAATCCACCATGATTGGAAATGGACAGTTTGAGAGATTATTTTCTAAAAACTAACTAAACTAAAAAAAAAACATCTGAAAATTCTTCATTCCACAAAAAGTTGCTGGTTATTTATCTCATTCTATTCAAGCTAATATACTATATGTAAAATTAAGAAGCCCTTACCTCTGACCTTCAATGTTACATGCATGTGATTGGATATCAATTGAAGAACCTCCTTGTGAACGGCATCGTCCACCGCAAAGCCGTTTATTCTAATTATTTGGTCTCCGACCTGAAAGACAACATAATAGCTCATATTATATTGTTAACAATGAGTTGTTTGTGCTGTTTTATTACGAAGAATGAAGAGTTGAAACTTGAAATAAAAAACCATATACAATTGTTGTCTCTAACTGTAACAGAAGAATATTATGAACATTTTAACCTTTAGACGACTAGTATGAGTACATGGTAGCGATTAAGCCCTCGAGTTAAGTGTTTTTTAGGATCGTTGTTATTTTAAATGAGCTAAAACTGGTTCCAGAGGATATGAACTGGACGAAAAGAGTAGAATTATACGGCTGTTTTCAGGTACAGTAGTAATTTATTAAAAAATAATATCAGGGTTTTTGCAAAAGTTTCCGACCTAAGTTTAATAAAACAATGAATTAAACAAATGGATCTATTGTCTTTTCTTTGAAAGTTAAAAGTAAGAATGAATTCTTTATTTATATAAAACAATGCTTATTTGAATCCTCGAAATATCTAGCGTTACGTATTACTGCATCCTCCATTTAGAACCGTTTTAGCGCCATTTCACTTTTATGATTTTAGTCAGCTTAAAGAATTTTTTAAATAAGATGATGCGGTTATTGCGTTTTTTCGTTTCTGGAAAGGAAAAGCTTCGTGACCAATGGAATTAAGTGAATTATGGCAATAGAGATCTATATTCGGTAATCGCGTTTAAAGTTATTTGCAGGTGCAAAAAATTAAATACACCGGAAAGGCGATGAAATTTATGGTCTCAGGTATTTGGTGCGAATATAACTGCTTCCACAAGCCACAACACTAGGACTAGACAAGTGGGTCCATTAATAACTACATGTATAAACTTAGTTTAACATATTTAAAAAAAAGCTTATTTCGAAATATCCGGTTTAGTTTTCAAGTTTATTCAATCGAAGAGCAAACTACTCTCATGGTTCTGATCTGTCGGTCCATCTTCTTAGAAAGGAGGGATCTAAAAATATTCATAACGGAACCCTTAAATAAGAGACAAATTGGTAAAGAATAGTATTGAGTATATTTCTCGGTCATAAAGTGGTTTTAACGGATGGTTCACAAAAACCTAACGTTTTTCAAATGAACTAGACTCTATGAATTAAGTGTTTAAAAATTATTTGTTGACAGAAATCTGCACGTCAGAATATGCAGTTTCATGTGGTTAAATATGAAAAATTATATTGGTCATATGATGACCATTTTCACATAGACATTTTTGGAGAAGTTCCTTGAAGTTAACCTTTCAATAGGTATGTGGTTTAGATAGCCTCAACTCTCTTTAACAATGCTCAATTGATTTCGGTTATTCGCTGCTGTATTGCTGTTTTCAATTCGTCAAATGAATTACACTAAAAGTGTCTCCATGAAAATGGCCACCATATGAACAATATAATTTTTTCATATTTAACCACATGAAATTGTATGTTATGACGTACAAATTTCTATAAATAAATAATTTTTAAAACCATAACTCATAGAGTCTAGTTCATTTGCAAAATGTCCATTTCCCGTGAACCACCCTATATCAAGAAAAAATGGGGGTCTGGTGACTATTAGCACTCCACGATTTTTTCAGAATTTTTTTTTTTCATATATATTAGGTTATATGTAATACAAATAGAATGAAAAATTTGCGGAAAATTCACAATTTTCCAAAAAAAAAATTTTTAATTTCGTCAAAAACTAAGTTTTTCACAAATTTCAATATTTTTTCTCAATACTAAAGTGTCTTACGGGACCGTGGAGTGAAGAGGGGTGCTGGGTGGGGTAAATAAAACATGGTGTTATTGTATATTTCGCAATTTTGAAATTTTGAAACACTCTTTTAGTGTTAATGTCGCTTCGGCGGTATATATCCTAAAATGGGACTGATACAGAAAAGATTAGCATGGCCCCTGCGCAATAATGACACGCAGTGGAGCCGTATCCTTAGATGGGTAAGCAAGGTAAGGTAATGCAAGGTAAGGTGTCATTATTGCGCAGGGGCCATGCTAATCTTTTCTGTATCAGTCCCATTTTAGGATATATACCGCCGAAGCGACATTAACACTAAAAGAGTGTTTCAAAATTTCAAAATTGCGAAATATACAATAACACCATGTTTTATTTACCCCACCCAGCACCCCTCTTCACTCCACGGTCCCGTAAGACACTTTAGTATTGAGAAAAAATATTGAAATTTGTGAAAAACTTAGTTTTTGACGAAATTAAAAATTTTTTTTTTGGAAAATTGTGAATTTTCCGCAAATTTTTCATTCTATTTGTATTACATATAACCTAATATATATGAAAAAAAAAAATTCTGAAAAAATCGTGGAGTGCTAATAGTCACCAGACCCCCATTTTTTCTTGATATAGGGTGGTTCACGGGAAATGGACATTTTGCAAATGAACTAGACTCTATGAGTTATGGTTTTAAAAATTATTTATTTATAGAAATTTGTACGTCATAACATACAATTTCATGTGGTTAAATATGAAAAAATTATATTGTTCATATGGTGGCCATTTTCATGGAGACACTTTTAGTGTAATTCATTTGACGAATTGAAAACAGCAATACAGCAGCGAATAACCGAAATCAATTGAGCATTGTTAAAGAGAGTTGAGGCTATCTAAACCACATACCTATTGAAAGGTTAACTTCAAGGAACTTCTCCAAAAATGTCTATGTGAAAATGGTCATCATATGACCAATATAATTTTTCATATTTAACCACATGAAACTGCATATTCTGACGTGCAGATTTCTGTCAACAAATAATTTTTAAACACTTAATTCATAGAGTCTAGTTCATTTGAAAAACGTTAGGTTTTTGTGAACCATCCGTTAAAACCACTTTATGACCGAGAAATATACTCAATACTATTCTTTACCAATTTGTCTCTTATTTAAGGGTTCCGTTATGAATATTTTTAGATCCCTCCTTTCTAAGAAGATGGACCGACAGATCAGAACCATGAGAGTAGTTTGCTCTTCGATTGAATAAACTTGAAAACTAAACCGGATATTTCGAAATAAGCTTTTTTTTTAAATATGTTAAACTAAGTTTATACATGTAGTTATTAATGGACCCACTTGTCTAGTCCTAGTGTTGTGGCTTGTGGAAGCAGTTATATTCGCACCAAATACCTGAGACCATAAATTTCATCGCCTTTCCGGTGTATTTAATTTTTTGCACCTGCAAATAACTTTAAACGCGATTACCGAATATAGATCTCTATTGCCATAATTCACTTAATTCCATTGGTCACGAAGCTTTTCCTTTCCAGAAACGAAAAAACGCAATAACCGCATCATCTTATTTAAAAAATTCTTTAAGCTGACTAAAATCATAAAAGTGAAATGGCGCTAAAACGGTTCTAAATGGAGGATGCAGTAATACGTAACGCTAGATATTTCGAGGATTCAAATAAGCATTGTTTTATATAAATAAAGAATTCATTCTTACTTTTAACTTTCAAAGAAAAGACAATAGATCCATTTGTTTAATTCATTGTTTTATTAAACTTAGGTCGGAAACTTTTGCAAAAACCCTGATATTATTTTTTAATAAATTACTACTGTACCTGAAAACAGCCGTATAATTCTACTCTTTTCGTCCAGTTCATATCCTCTGGAACCAGTTTTAGCTCATTTAAAATAACAACGATCCTAAAAAACACTTAACTCGAGGGCTTAATCGCTACCATGTACTCATACTAGTCGTCTAAAGGTTAAAATGTTCATAATATTCTTCTGTTACAGTTAGAGACAACAATTGTATATGGTTTTTTATTTTCAAGTTTCAACTCTTCATT
>JABRWK010000046.1:525479-540644 GCA_013372445.1 Hypothenemus hampei
AGCTTTTGCACCAATGGAGGAACAATAGACTTTAAAAATTAAAAAATGAATTGAAAATTGAATGAATAAATTGAAAAATTGAATGATATAGTGCCGCGCGTTTAATGTGCCTGAAATGAATATCAACAAGGGCCTGCCTTCACACTATATTGCTCCCAATAGCATTCTCCGGGCAATTAAAGCTGTGTGGCGACCATTTCATTCCCAGCATATCTAGAAGGGTTGCTGAATGCATAAAACTACGCGCAGGTGTAATGCATTATTAACTTTTCCCTCAGTAAATATTGTTCATTTAGCAATTGTATCCTTTTATGCAGTGGATATATAGACGTAATTTCAAAGTTGCCTCTACTCCTTCAGGGTGGTTTAATTTTTCTTTGAAACACAGTGTAAATTTATTTAAGCATTGTAAAAAAGATTCTGTGATCAAATCAGCAGCTAATTATAAATGAATAGCTTTTGTTTTGAAACACGTATGATATACATACACAGATATAACACTTCACTAATTTACGATTTTTCAATTGATTATCCCTAACTAGTTGCATCGCAACCAGTTAGGGATGTAATGCTGGTAAAATGCTACAAATGTGTTCGTCAAGAGATTGAGCAGTCAAATGACGTCTTAAAATATATTAATTTTTTTTATGAGAACCTACAAATCATAGACCCTGACAAGCAATATTTGCTAATTTTTGCCAAAAATGTATTCCCGAGATGAATACATCTGTATCAGCATTGAAGATAGTGACATATGTAAATTGAATTCTTGTTGCTTGAAATATGTGACAAAACATCTTTGAATCTACTTTCAAATGGTTAGATTTTTATTCATATACATATGTACCTCAGAAAATGAAGAGTCTTGTAGTTTGAAACCTTTTGTTGGATCATCTGATTCTCCATAAATGTACAACTAATAGTTTTTTCTTACTTATGCATGTGTGGGAACATTAGTGCACAAAAATTGAACAAGTTATAATTTATCTTGAGTGCAAATAATTGAAAAGTAAAAATTTAATACAATTAAATACTTAATTATTTAATTTACAAATTTTATATGGCTGGGGCGTTAATAGGGAGAGACGTGTGAGTCAAAAGGATGAATTCAAACCACACTTAGTGTCAGAAACATAACTTTTTCATTCTTTATAATCTCAGATATAATTCTTCTTCTGCTCATATTTTATATGCGTAAGTGCCTTTGGCGTAAGTACTATACCGCGTTGCTATTGTATTGCAGTTGTAATAACGCGATAAAGAGTAGCGCTTAACAGTTTTGCTATATATGACATAAAAAATAGTATTCATGAGGATTTGTTTGAGAAAAAATTTTTGTGGTGGCAAAATGATTTTTTTTAAAGAAAAATGTCAAAAGAGAAAATAATCCGAATGGGGGTGTTTTTAAGTTCTTGCTTTGTTTTTTTTTACATTTTCTATCTCTTGTTGTATCCTCTTGGTTTAATTTTATGTATCTTTATGTATTACTCCTTTGAGATTAATGAAATATTTGTTGTAAGTTGTAGCACACCTGTAAAAGTTAGTGAATTCGTGTTTTCTGGTTTTTGAACACGTTAATCGCAGGTGTGTTTTAGCATAAGTAATAGGCAACGTTTGTTCTTTTTTCCGGGTTAGTTGTTTTGTGACAAATTTCTCAAATGTAAATTGGATACAATGAATCTTATACATCACAATCAACTGAATTAACTTTCATTGGCGCCGAGGCATTATAAAGGAGTAGGCATTACAGTATTCATAATAATTTTCTTAGATTTTATACATATGTTGACAATTGAAGGGTGGAAGGGTGGTGGGCTAGGTAGCCTAAGTGCCAAATACAGCAAAGCTCGCGTTATAGCTAAACAAAAATACGTCGGTTTAATAGGGATTTTTTGGCGCAACTTTTTAATAGGCTCACTATAGCCAAAGCGCTCGTTATATCCGCAGCTCGTTATAATCGAGCTTCACTGCAGTTAATTCATTTGGCATTTAGGTTCCTTACCGTGTATACAACTAATGGATATACAACTTGAAATATTTAATACGAATTAGGGACATAAATACCCTGTCAGGACATTGATGTATGCACATAAGTCCTTTATTTATCAACAAAAACTTTAAATCTTAGGCATACTCTTTTGGGACTTAGACTCCCTAGTTCTTCCACCCTTCAATTAATATACGGAATGTCTGGCGATTCTCTGGCTATAGGCTAAGAGTGAGATCTTGAATGAATGAAAATGTCTAATAACTTATGTCCGAATACGCTTCATTTCTAAGATACCGAATGTCCATATATTTCATATATTAACTCATTTTTCTAGCAAATACAGGAATTAAAAATTATTTTTTATCTCGAAAACTCGACTACTTTAGTAACAAAATACTAAAAGATTTTTTATTAAAATTGATGGGATATTAAAAAAAATATTCATGTTGAAAAATTCAGTGGTGTACCATTTTTTTCATTAAAAACATGTCTTCGCATGACTATACGGACACCACTGGTGTAAATGGAAATGTTTTGATTTCTCCAGAACATGCACATTAATCCTGCCACAGCGTGTCCCAAATTTCATGTCAGTATCTCAAACCGTTTTTGAAATATTAAAAAATATATGAAGGGTCCACTGCAATAACGATGAATGTCCATTTGACATAGTTTTGACATATTTGCGTTTAAAGGTTTTAATTGATTAATACAAACTCAAATTAAAAGTTAGACAAAATCAAAAAAATAACGTTACTAATGTTTTAATGAGACTACATACATAAATAGAATAGCGTCTATAATTTAAGTTTTGAAAATTTTGGGACCTTCATCATTATTGCAAGGAACAGAGAGAGGACTTTGAGCGTTTTAGTTGTGTGGCCAAATTTTAAAACATGTTTTTCTTGTTATTATTAGCGATATTACTAAAGTTGTAATTATTATAAGTAACTACATAGATAAAGTAATAGAAAGGTGTATATAGTTTGAATTTGAAAATTTTTGGACATTCATCATTATTGCAGTGGACCCTTCATATTTAAAAAAATAAGAAATTGAATACTCTAAATCTTGAAAACGAAATGTTTCCGAACATAAGTTATGAGACATTGTCAATTCGAAATTCTAACCCTTAGCCTTAGTGCCGTCGAGTCTCCAGACATTCTGTATTTCATTTGTATAATTCATAGGAATTTCCGTTTCTTTTTTAGAGAGCCAAAATAATCTAAAATTGTTACCATTGGATTGCCAGTTTGAGAAATACAATTACACTTTCACCACCTCTTGTGTTGACAAATTTTTAGGATTGCAACAACAGCTATGGACTTTTTCGTTTCCTCTTACTTTTACAGCTCTCTATATTGTTTTATTGAAAATCCTGCATTACGATTGCATCACGTATATTATACTTCGATCTTTCGGAATGCGGTTCCCGAGAAAATAAAAATTGTCGGACAAAATTATGTATTTATTGTATTGAAATGACACAAATCTGATATTACATGTAATATTAAAAAAAAAGTCAACTGAACTATATAAAAATTACCAAGACACTTAATGGTACACTTTTAACCAAGATGGCACATGAAAAATTTGAAAAATCATAAAAATAAACCTATGTACTTGACAAATCATATCAAAGTTTGTAACATGTAGTGATATAAATAAAAGACACTGTGATATATAATCAACGACTACGAATATTTAAAAATGGATAATTTCATGTAAATGTGATTAATCTTCACACCAATCGTTCTCTTTGCGAACTCGTTCCTCCTCTTCCGGAGTAAAATCGTTTTCAATATTGAAAGTTTTACGAATCTCTTCTGGAGTTTTGCCTCTAATCATATTAGCAACTGTTTTGCAAGAGACGTTCATCAGCCCTTTAATATTCAAATAGTTGGCGGCGCTGATTAATTCGAATAACGTGCCCTGATCCACGTTCAGAAACTCACGGTCCCAATCTGGTATGTTGTCACAACGTTTATCTAAAAAAGTCACAAGGTACTGAAGAGAAATAAAAATGGTTCTAGATGAGTAATTTAGATTTGATGCATTTCTCATGACTTATCCTGTATACAGTTGTCGTCAGAGAAATAGCACACACTGAAAAATCTTAATAATAATTACTGAAATAAGTGAAGTTAAAAAATGAAGTAAAACAATTTCGTTAGTTAACACTTTAAGCGTCACAATGTAGGGTAAATGTGCCAGTTGTCGGCCACCTATACAATAATATATCTATATACATATATTTATAGATATATAATCATAGAGTTCTGTCAAAGTGGTCGACTACCGGAGAAGGCCGAACTACCGGCACATTTACCCTACAAAATTTTAGGTTTAGCCTGAACCACATATATTTTTTTTACATAAAACATCATTAATTATCCTAAACATACTGTGAACAAGACATTTACATAATATTTTAATTGATTGAATAAAATACATAGAATATAAAAAATAACTTGACTATTTGCACATAAATATAACAAACCTATACCTGTCAATTAGGTCGAGTAGGCCAGGGCTACCCAATAATATACATATATGTATTATATATATTCAGTAGGCTAATTAATTTCTAACTCATTAATGAGTGGCCTTACCAAACCGTGGAAATACCAAACTGGTATGTGAATTACCATTGACTCATGAGGCCCATGAAGCAAACTTGGCGTGAATCGTATATGATGCATGTGGTATTTAACGTGTTAAATAAATAACTATTAATTAAGCATTTTTAAATAAATCATTGTGTTGCAGAAGAATAAAAATTAATAATTCAATTTGACATAGAAATAACAAATTTTGAATATTAATTAGGTTCGTTTTTAATATTTTGTTAGATATTCTTTATTATCCATTACAGCTTACAATCTTTGGTGTATGAAGTCAACTAATTTGCGACAATAGTTTGTCGAAATAGAGTTCCAAACTTTTTGAACAAAATTCCATAAATGGTCTAAATTGAAGGGAGTATATTCTTGTAATTTATACTTTATATGACGCCACGACTTTATAATTCGATTATTATCAGGACTTTGAGAGGGCCATTCTATGACATCAATAACGTTATCAGAGAGCCACTTTTTAATGTATTGAAATGCATGTTTAGAATCGTTGTCATGCATAAACTTTCATGTTATTAGTAGATTTTTAAAGGCGAATGGTTTCATTACATTTTCCAATATACTTTGGTAATCAAAATGATTCATTCTAGTCGAAATCTTATGAATAGATCCGATTCCGTGATAGAAAAAAGTCCTCCAAACTACAATAGAACCTCCACTATGCTTTACGATTTTCTTTGTGAATCGTGAGCTGAGATTTTCATTGGGAGGTCTTCGTTTTTCTATCGGAACCAAATAATATGACTTTAGATTCATTGCTCCACAGTATAGGTACAGTGGAAGAACTCTGAAGAGTGACTTAAATATTTTGTAGCAAAATTTAAACATTTTTTTTTTCAATTTATTAGTGACGCCAAAGATTTTTGTAACGCAATTCAACCTCGTAGATTGATTTCATTTAATCTCCACCGTACCGTTCTACATGACAAAGTAACATTATAATACGTTTCAAGCTGTTTTTTAATCTTTACTGCAGTTAGAAATGGATTTTGACGGGACAATTTTCTTATGACTGCATCAATTCCTGCACTAGTTTTTTAAAGGGTTTCTTTCTTTTCTTACGATATCTGATGATTAATTATCCGGAAAATTTTTTGTCTCATCAAATCGCAGATTTGATGACCTATCAATACTGACATTTGCAATTACAGACATTCACTACTTTCTGATAAAAGATTTATACAGATTGCTTTATTGTAGCGTAAAGACTAGCGTGTTGAACACAGCAGTGCAATTGAATCGCTTAGTGCAATAGTAGCATAACCAATAAAATCGATATTTTACTTTTTATGTATATATCTTCTAAAATAGTAAATGCATAAAGTAATACTTGTATTGCCATTTGGTAATAAACTGATGAAAACTGCTTGAAACACTATTACCTTAAAAATGAAATTGCGAAGATTTGAAATCTGCATAAAACATAAAATATCGATTTTGTAGATCAAGCCACTGTTGCACTGAGCGACTCAATTGTCGTCGGTCGAAAAATGTCGCAAGATTTTTTATATTTATTTATTTATACTTCAGTAGACCACTGAACATTAAGCTGTGGGAATGAATTCAAAGAACTCGATCCAATTTGTGGGCAGACAACACCTAGTTGTTTCATCAGGACAACAAAGCAGCCTTCAAAATTTGCCAGTTATTCGTTAAAAATCAAGTAAGTCACTCTGATTCTGTATTCGCCGGATCTCGCACTATGCAACTTATTTCCCCTCGCTTAAAAACTATCCTCAAGGGACACCATCTTTTGAAGACAAAAGGACATTCGGAGAATTCGACCGACGTCTTAAAAGCGATTATAGAAAAAATTGTCGGGCTGCTTCGAGAACCATGGAAACATGGAATGGTTAAATGTATACAAAAGGGGGGGGGGGAAACTACTTTGAAAGGGACAAACTTGTTATTGCTAATGAATAATTTCTGTTGTGTTAATAAACATTTTCCGGGTAATTGATTGTCTTACGTCATATTTTCGATTGTTTTGGCAATGTCAAAAAGTTTTATTGCATGGCACATAATTTTTCGGGGATTACTGTGATTTTTGGCTTTTCAAGAAATAGAAATGTTTTGTTTATGTACATATGTTTACAATAATTCTTGTCTTTTTTCGCAGTTACAATGTTTTTAAATATGTTTTTACTGAAAGGAAGAAATTATTATCACATAGTTTTTGAAACTTAAAGCAAAACGATTCTGACAGAAAATGAAAACTATATAATTTATACTATTTACATGCCACGCAAAACCATAACAAAACAAAAGTTAAACTAACTAAATATCATTGGAACTACTTAGTTTGTCCTGTAGATACTCATCAATAACAATAAACAATTCAGAGATAAAATATTTGTAAATAATAAAATCAAAAAAATAAAATCCCAAAAACAAATTGTGGTATTTATATGACCACTGAACTGTACACAGTTGTGGACAAATACAGCTGTCCAGAGATATTTTTGTTTTAATAAAAATAATGGATGCGAAAAACCAATCAACTAAGTAAGAAGAACGTTAAAAGAAGAATTTCACGCTGATGAAAAGTCGATTCATTAAAGAAAGAGCATTGAAAAAATAAAGAAATAAAGATTAACGTTATATAATATAACTTAATGAGGATTGCCATTTTTTTGTCGAAAACTGTATATCAGAAAGCGGTTTTTTAACACAAATAGGTGAATGCAAAGAAAATGCTATTTTAATGAAAATACTAGATACTATTTTAAAAAAATTTTTCATACCTTCATCCTCTTCTTCTTCGGTTACTGGAGGATCGTCCTGATGAAACTTGCACCATTCTAAGACTTTACGTAAAATAGCCGCATTCACATTGGGCAATGGGACAGTTTCATCATCATCGTCCTCCATTCCTAAGTCCTCGAGCATGGTTTTTAAGGTAGTAGAAACCTTGGCAACTTTTACGTCAACAGGAAATACTTCTCCATCTGATGACTCAAGTTTGATTTGGGGCATGATGGATATTCTAAAAAAAGTACAAATACATAAGAATATTATATGAAATCACATGCAATAATAATACAAAAAAAATCACAAGACTTAACTTTATTTTCAAAGAACGAACTGTACCAAGATATTTGGAACTATTAGAGAGAACCGCTTTCTTCAAGAGCGTTTCGTAAAGTGAAATTTTAGCACTACCCCTAGAACCCACCAGTTCAGTACCACCTACAACCCTAAAAAAGCCAACCGATAAAAAAATGGGCGGGGCTGACTGATGATTTCGCACCAATAGGGTGGCTCTTATATGACATTCAGATTTTTCCGCTTGAGAAGCTTGTGGAGTTTGAACATCTTCTAATTTTCTCTGTGAAAAAATGAAAATATTTAAATCAGTTTTCTTTATTGCATTTTCTCAAATAATAATCTTCTCTGCATTTTTGTGTCTAATCTGTTTTTTTTCTGATAAACTTGGTGATTACACGACATTGGTTTATGTAATACATGCTAATCTGATTACATTAATTATCAGGATAACATTACCGGACGTAGTTAAAGAGAGGAACTTGTTTGTTACGTCTTTAGAATAACATACATTTTTGGCTACGAATAAAAATTTTTCGATATACAGAATGTCTCATAAATGCCACCCAATGGCCCGACCACACTATCAAGGGGGGCCCACTGAACGTGGGAAAAATCGAAAAAAATCTTTTCCAAAAAACGGCGGAGTTATAATTGTTAAAAGTTGGAAATTCTCATCATAGCATATTGATTATTAACATATTTATTATTCAGTGGGCCCTCCTTGACATTGTGGCCGGGCCATTAGGCGGCATTTATGAGACACCCTGTATAATACTTTTTCTTTTGTTTTTGTTTGTGTTCTTTAACTGTTGAATGAACCTATTTATTTGTTTCGTATGTAAAAAATTAAAAAACAGCCGAAATGAGCAATAAAAATAGATATATATTTTTCGACCAGAAATAGTATTACAAAAATAGTTAACAAGAAAAATTACATAAAAATTACCAGAGTGCACTTCATGGTATTTTTTTAATCAAATATTTTATAGGACTGTAACAGTCATAGCTTTGATGGTGTTTTATAGACATAGAGGAAGGTGAAACTACATGATTATGAATCTCTCTCTAAGAGCATTAGATTACTTCATTATTTTTAATGATTTTCATGAAAAACGACAGAATGTACTCTTGTGGCAGTGGACATAGAAAATAAATGAAGTTTAAAGTTTGAAATTCTTATTAAAAGCTGCAAAATTATGATATTTCACCAAAAAAATCTTGATCCAAAACTATTACAATTTTAAAATTCAGATTACTTTAAAAAACCTTTCACGATATGGGGTCGAGTGAATAAAAAGAAGTGAATGCTGCTACTTGAAGATTTTGAAAGGAATGATTTAATTACTACTTATCAACACCTACATGATGGATCAAATTTGAGCCATTTTTCTCAAAATCTTCAAGTAGAAGCATTTCCTTCTTTTTATTCACTTAACCCGTGGTGTGGTATCCTATAGTAGTTAAAATAAAAAAGACTATGAAGTGCAATAAAAATCACAAAAAGTTAAAAACATACAATTAAAAATATAGCTATTTCCTTTATTTTTCTGCGCAACATTCATTCTCTTTACGAATTTCTTCCTCTTCTTCTGGAGTAAAATCATTTTTGATGTTGAACGTTTTACGAATATCTTCTGGTGTTTTTCCTGATATTAGAGTAGCTACACTTTTGCAGGCGACGTCCAATAGTCCTCTAATATCCAAATAATTAGCGGCGAGGATCAATTCGAACAATGTGCCTTGGTCCACTTTAAGGAATTCAGCGTCCCAGCATGTAATATTGTTTGTACGTGTATCTGTATTACAAAAAAAAAATCAGGAGTTTGTTCTTGGACATTATTGGTTTTACAGGTATGACGTGTTATCTCTTTTGTTTCAAATAGCAAATAGGGTGGTCCTTATTTTGGGTGTCTTCACATTTTTATGCTCTAAGAGACTTATATGATTTGAAGTAAATTAAAAAAAATATCCTCCAAATTTCAAGTCTCTATCTCAATTTTAACTCGTGCCACGCACCGATGTAAGCTTCCCATATAAATAATATGGGTTTTTTTGGCACTGAATGATCAATTTTTATTTTGACCAAAGTAATTGTTCAAAACATTTGAAACTTTACAGACTTTATCCTTATAGTGGTAGGTATCCATCAGAAATTTTACATATTTTTAGCTTTTATAATTTTGAAGTTGCGGCTAGTTATGTATCCATGTTTTTAAAGTTTCTTCATCCAAGGAATTTCAAAATTGTAATAGTTAAAAATCTGTAAAATTTCTGAGGATTATCTACTTTTATAAGAATAAAGTCTACAAAGTTTCAATTTTTTTGAACAATTACTTTAGCCAAAATAAAAAATTGATCATTCAGTGCCAAAAAACCCATGTTATTTATATACATCGCTGTGTGGCACGAGTTAAAATTGAGATAGAGACTTGAAATTTGTAGGATATTTTTTTTTTAATTTACCTTGAACTATATCAACTTCTGGGAGTATAAAAATTCAAAAACATCCAAAATAAGAGCCACCATAAGCAACCGCTATATTTACTGAGTTATTTGGATATCGAAATCGGTTTTTGCTATTTGTAAAATGATCATATTGAAGTAAATTACCTGCATAAAAATATTTTTAAGACAGTAGGAATAACATTTTTTGTATAACCTCCGTTGTAAAATTTCTTCATTTAAAAATTAAGAATGACGTGTACAAATGATTATTTATTTTTATCCTGTAGAAATTTGTTTCAATTTTTCTATTTTCTCTGCATTATTTCATACACAGTTGTAAACAAAAAGATACTGCCCTTATACATTTTTGTTAATCCGATTACTTAAATCGTTCACCATTACGAAAGAGGCCATATGGGATCAACTGTGTATTGTTCTCTTTTCGCTAAGATATGAAAGGTCGTAAATACAGAAAAATTTGAGTATGCTGTATATTATAAATATGTCAATGGTAATAGTTCTAGACAACAAGGTTAAAAGTATTTCAAACAAATTCAACCTGCAGAATGAAAGACGTAGTACCTGAACTCCTGTTTTATTACTTCAAAAAGCCATTAGGTTTAGACCCAATTTGAATAATCTTCTGATAAGATGCTTGTTACTATTTGCAATTTGTTCCTTCAACTAAATATGTATATATATTTTTGTTACCAATAGTTCCAACAGAGTTCCAACAAGAGAATCCTTTGAAAATGTGTCATAAAAATTGGTAAAATTTGTCTTAATAATTTAAAATCGGCTTTTAAAACAAGTTGAGAATTTTAATGTCTCATAAACCAAAAGTTATTAGGTAGGTTTTATACTTTGTCAATTTAGCAGAAGAGCTTCTGGTAAACAGTCGTACACTAAAGCACGGAAAATTTATTACGAAATGAAAGTATTACAAAATGATGATGGAACAATATTGGAAGGAAGTATAAAGGGTATAATATACAGGATGTTTCGTCCAAAGACGGACGGACAATGAATGTAGAGCATTGTCCTAAATAAACTTCGTAATTTGGAGTTCGAATTGTTACTCATTTTATACTCCTAATTTTAGGTTTTTCGGATTATTGTAGAGAATAGTAAAATGTTTCCCACGTATTCAAAAGTGAGTATTTTGCTCACACTTGCAAGTTTACTATTTTACTAACAGAATAAAACATTTTTATTACTAACAAACAATGTACATTATAATTTATCACTTCCACAAAAAAATAACCCCTGTTAGTGATAGCAGAATTAACATAACAAAAGATTATAAAACAAAATATACCTATATGAATCTCTTATAACTAGGGCGACTCACCAAATGTGAGCATTTTACTCATAGCGCGTGCAACGGAAGGTTAAGAATATACCATTACCATCAGCGTCAGATGTATTAGATATTCATTATACAGGGTGTTTGATTTATCGATATGTATCTGAATGGGGGTGGCAGATATGACGGATTTAAGCGTATCTAACCATATAGGGTAAGGTACTCTAATTTCGTCCTCTAGTCACTTTTAGGGCCCTGGAAGCTATAGCTTTCAATGAAAACCTAGCAAATTTGGAGGTTACATTCTTTAACTATCCATATGCATAGAAACATAGCCTAAACCCCCCAAAAAATGTTTTTCTACAAACGGGTATAAAACGTTATTTTACACATTGCTAGCCGTGTCAAAAGTGCTTCTTTATCCATGCTGAATAATAAAACTAGTGTAAATTGGTTTAGCATGTGTAAAGCAAATTCACAGTGCGCAAGTGCAAAATATCAAAGCCTTTTTGAGAGTACTGTTTTGATGTCTGTCAATGTCGAAAAAAGTTTTTTCTTAAGATTTCTGCTGTAGAAAAAATATTGTATGTAATACGTGAGTAAAAATGTTTTATGTCATTCGCTCGGATTTTTTTTGCACCTCACCTTCGGTTCGGCGCAAAACAGTTCCGAGCTCATGCCATAAAGCATCCCTTTACACACTTATTACATAAATAACTATTACCTAGTCAAAAAAGGTACCTATATTTGACGAAATGGAAAAAAGGGTCCCAATTTCGTCCCCCTTAAAAATTCCAATAAACTGAAGTTTTAGAGACAGGAATCTATCGTAATAACAGTGATTATCAAAATTTATTTGAAAATGAGTAAAAATAAACAGAAATGTCATAACTAAAACTATTATTTATTTTCGTTCAATAGCTCAATAGCCCAAACCTGAAAAGTCCATTTCATCTGGACCTTGTTCCACTTCTTTCGCGGCCATATCCACAACAAAATGAATTTTTTTTTTAATTTTTAAAGTTATTTTTATTTTTAAAAACTTCCAAAAAAAGGAATTGTAGGGGGGACAAAATAGGGACCACTCTACTTTCCAATATGGCAAAGGTTTAGTTGTTGTGGGACGAACCATGCATACTAAAATTCACTTTAAGCTGCTGTTGCCATGTTACTTAAGTAGAATACATGCAACGAATAAGAAAGAAAGACTGAACGTACAGCAAATAGGGACCTACAGATACCCTAATAAGAACTCGTATTTTCTAAAAACCGAAAATCCATCTTAGATTCCAGACGGCAAAAGGAATTTCACCAGGGCCTACTTACATCACCCATTCCTTTGGCCTTGCGTGACAGATGGCTTTAGTACTGAAGGAACGAAGTACTGGAGAGAAATAATTAAGATAAGGGAACGTTGTCGATCTGAGGCATTTTTGAGGCAGTTCTGAAAAAATGTTATATAGTTTTTTAATCAGAATTATCCGCCAGGGATCCGCCATTAAAATTAACGAACTGAATTTCCGAACACCTTGTATGTATATACTACCGTGCTTAGCTAAAACGCAGTAACTCCAATTTTTATTAAAATTGAGTTTATGATGAAATTCTGTTTAACTATCTCTATAAAACCTAAACACCCAGTGGTAAAGTAAAAATCGATCCTTGTGACGAGAAAATCTATAATAGCAAAACGACAGATGTTCTGCCGATTAGCGAAGAACAATATGATATTGCCTAGATCTAGATAATCAATTTTCTGAAAGATGTATAGGGGGAAATGGGCCGATATTATGGCCTACTAGATCTCCAGATCTGAGACTCCAGTAAACTATCTTGTTTGGGGATGGACGAAGAAACTAGTATACAATGAAAAAATTAGCGATCGAGACCATGTTGTTGAGAAAATTAATGAAACAGTAGAAATAATAAAGGCGGAAATGAGGTTAGAACTAAACCACCACAAAGATACAAGGAAGATGTCAACGTTATTTTCGTTACTATACAGTTTTTATTCCAAGCAAATAATTCCTTACTAATTTTTTATTTAAATTTATCAAATTGTCACGCGTAATTTTTTCTTTTAAAATTATATTTTTTTAAATTATATTTCCTATACAATATGCAACATTAAGTCTTCGTCATTTATCACATCATCTGAAAGAGCAAAGATCAATGAAGTTTCTAAAAATTTTGTTTTCCTGCCAATAGTTACTTACATCAGAAACAATGTCTAAAAGTTTATTTATGTTTATATAATATTTTTTTCGGAATAAATAAATTAAGGTGCAGTGGCGTAGCTGGGGCAAGTGCATTACATGATTAGAGTTTGAGCATATGTCTCGCTGTGTCGCACCGGTATTACTTAAGATTTCTATTTCAAGAATGATTACAATATTTCCTCCAATAAAGGATAGAAATAGCGTTTACATATTTATTCCATTGCACCTTATATTCTATTGAAAAATCAAATGATATCGGTGCATTCAATATTTTGTTCACAATTCAATCTCAGCTATTTGAGTAATTTTTCCAGATTCTTGACATTACTTTACGTCAAGAGAATGTTTGAATTCCGTTCATACTTATTTCAGAAGAAAAATTACTGATTTCAAGATTATGTTGAATTTATGAACTTGGAATTACAAATACGAGTAGTATCTTAAAATTCCATAATTTGTATTATTAGGAGTGATTCAAGTTATAGTCTATTTATTTCGATTTAACACGCTCCAAAGTTTATTATTTTTGACTGCTCAGGTCCAAAACCGTGTATACTTGTATTATTATCTATTAACAGGTCAATAATAAGATCTAATGAACTAGTTTTAACTACATTTATTGGAAAACAAAAATGTGATATTTTTTTATCCTTTTTAATTGATTTGTTAATTCTCATCTGATTAATGACATGCATCGGAAATTATTTTGTAAAGACTATAAATGTAATTGAAACAGATATTTCTGAAAGTCTGAATGATGAACGGAATGCTAAGAATTCGACAGTTAAGAATATTATTATCGTATACTTGCGCTTTTAAGTTTTGCAAAAGAACTGTTTTATGGTAAATTAATGTTAAAGAATTTGCTTAGCTTAGCTATTCCACTATTTTTACGAAAACAACTCCTAAGTTTGGAACTACAAGTTGATATATCTTAAATGCAACATTTTACACGTTTCGATGAAATAATGACTGAATTAGTATCCGCTGGAGCTAGATTGGATGAGATGAATAAAATAACACACTCTTTACCAACAACATATGATGCCATGATTATTACAGCTTTAAAATTTGTAAAGACACACTAATTGGATCAGGAAATGAAATTAAAAAATGCATTAACCACAGGATTAAAATACTACATGTTCGTAAACCAAAAGAAAAGAATATTAGTTTTTCAAATTCCAAATAAAAATGGCAACTTTAAAAAAGGAAAATATTTTAAGAAAAAAATTGATAAGAAAATAAGAACGTTTTAAGAGGTGTAATATTAGTTACGATTTTTGTAGACGTTGTAAACATGTTAAAAAGGATTGTTATTATTACAAGGGAGCACAAGGTCATCGTAATTACAATCGTAATCATATCGATACTTTAGAAAACACAGGTGCTATGCCTACTTTTCTCATTTTCTTAACATTTTTATGCTAAGGGAACCTCCAGAAACTGTTCTTTCAATTGTCAATATCTCTTCCAATAGGAAATTTAATGGGCAAAAGCTAAAAAAAAATAATAAAAAAA
>JABRWK010000046.1:549019-582563 GCA_013372445.1 Hypothenemus hampei
AACAGCTAAGAGAATTTATAAAAAAATGCTCGGATACGTGAACCTTATTTCTGAGGGGGAAACATTTTAGGCTAAATCGGACATTCCTATCTGTAACCCCTTAAGCGAGAGGAGGGTGTTCACCCCCAAAATTTTAAGTGGAAAAGGGGGTTCAGTAACACATCATTTTAAAGGCATTTCAAAACAGCATATAGGAGTCCAATTAGATTTTAAATATGTCGATTCGTTTTTGAGAAAAAGAGCCTCAAAAAGTCAAAAATTACAAAATTAAATATTTTTTTCTGCAAAAACTATGAGGTTTTTGATACATGTTGTAAGGAACTTTTTTCTTGAAAATGACATCCTTAATCGTTGGCTAAATTTGCGTAAATGTTTATTGAACATCATGTACATGCACACAGGGTGTTAGGGAAATCACTTTCATAAATTTAGCCAACGGTTAAGGATGTCATTTCCAAGAAAAAAGTTCCTTACAACATGTATCAAAAACCTAATAGTTTTTGCAGAAAAAATATTTAATTTTGTAATTTTTGACTTTTTGAGCCTTTTTTTCACAAAAATGAATCGATATATTTAAAATCTAATTAGATTCCTATATGCTGTTTTGAAATGCCTTTAAAATGATGTGTTACTCAACCCCCTTTTCCATTTAAAATTTTGGGGGTGAACACCCTCCTCTCGCTTAAGGGGTTACAGATAGGAATGTCCGATTTAGCCTAAAATGTTTCCCCCTCAGAAATAAGGTTCACGTGTCCGAGCATTTTTTTATAAATTCTCTTAGCTGTTCAAAACAGCGCGTGTTTCGTTATTCGTGGGCCACTCTGTATACATATGTATGCACAGTTTGACGAACTTTGGTGACCACAGGTGAACCTGGGAAAATGTTTTTATTGTATAAGGTTCCCGAAATGAAATCCATAAAATCATGCGCCATTGAAAACTATCAAGAAATGTTTTTATTTTGTTCTAACGTAAGTAGTATATCTTGCAATCGATATTTCTATGAGTAATTCTGGGTATATTCACTATTTTCCTGTCCATTATCAATAATATACGATTATAGGTGTAAATTAAGTTTCATTGGCAAACTCCTAAAACGGTCAAAACTAACATATCGAGGTTAAAGGACCTGGCGACGCAAAGTCGAAGTTCCAAAGTTAAATGAAACGTTCTAATTCGAAAAACGAACTTTATATTATAGCTGCTGTAGATAACAGACATTGAAAACCTACGTTTTGATGAAAACAAGACAATTTCATGGAGTGCGCACAGAATCGGATCCAGGTTTTGGTATAAATACAACTTTCGAAATCACTGTCCAGTTGTATTCGTTAAAGAGACCAACTGGCAACTCACCATTTCCAAATTAAATATGGTAAGTTCATCCTCATTGTTATACTTACTACATGTTAGAATTGTCTAACTGTAATTTTAGAAGTTAAGTGCACCACCGTATTTAAAATGGATTATGTTGATGTTTGTTGTCTCAATCGTGGTACAAAGAACAGAATCCAGAGTGGCAAATTGTAGACCATTACCTCAGTGTTGCAGGTAGAATTAAACTGAATAAAATTCAAATTTTAACATATCTATATTACAGGAAATACGTATATTCACCAGCTTGTCGAGGGGCGGCCGCTAAACGAACTCCTTTTGTGTTTGATCAAGAATCTGATGATTTTTTAAGAGATCCACGGTAAATTCATTTCCATTACGTTCCACATTCCTTCTCGATCACTGTTTAGAGTGTTTGAATACGGTTCAAGTCAGAAAGAGTTAAATGAGTAGTAAAAGAAACAAGTTTTAGAATTTCATCATAAAATTCTCGTAAAAATACAATGCTTAAGTTTTACTTGGCTTCTTACAATTAGATCATTTTTTGTTCTTTTCAACATTTTCGAAAAAAATAAACTTTGCTTAGTTGAGATAAGAAAATACCAATTGTAAAAACAACAGGTTTTAGCCAGGCATTTATTTTTTTTGCTAGTTTCATTACTGTTTTGTGTATTGCATCTTTATTAGAAACATCCTATGAATCGAACTAAAATCTCAACATTTTGATTGTGCATTTCTTTTACGTAAAATGCTTTTCTCACTGCTTTGAGCTAGAATATTGGTACCTTGTTTTGATAATATACACCTATCAATCCTATTGGGTATTGATTTGCAGTTAACGTTTTATTCTTTATACAATCGCTCGTAAAGTGATCTTTACACGATAAAACATATATCGCCCGAATGCATCGTAAAAATATTGTTTCTATTTTCAGTTCATACGTTCCCGAGTTCGACTATGGAAATATCCAAGATTATAGAAACATCCTACCAGAGCGGCTGCCTATTGAAAACGAAAGCAACTCTTAGTGCACGGTTTTGAGAACGTAAGCCTCTGATTGATTAGAAATCAATCAACATTAGTTTAATTGTTTATTTGTTATTGGAATAAAATGCAATGACAAACTTTGTCATTCTACATTTCCTTATCGTTTATTAGAAAGATACTTTACCTACAGAAAAATAAAACTTATATACAAACATCACGTCGCTGCGAAGAGGAAACTTTAAAGATTTAGCATAGAAAATCATGCATAAAATAACCATTTCGATAGGAACGTGAACAAAATTACCACAACTGCGCAACACAAAGCAAACGACTTTCTAAAATTGACCAGAACGGCTAAAATAGTAACATTGGTGGGCACCTATGGCCACTTTTTAACAGTGGTGTCAGTTATGTGATCAGGCTTTTGTCCTTTTGCGAATCTCTCCCACATCCTTGAGTACAACAATTCCAAACCTTGTGAGTAGATTCTACAATCGAATAGAGGAGATGTAGATCGGGCCGTCCATACTTTATGTCTCATAGCTTTCAAACTGAAAAATATAAATTGTATAAATATTGTATTTACAAACGTCCAACAGCTTACTATTCCTTATCTGTACCCAATTTAATCGCAATATCTTGGTACTCTTGTCTGGTTCGGGCAATTAATTCGGGACAGCCCAAAGTATTCAATTGACTGGCAGCTACTCTTGAGGCAAGTGTTTCTCCGGGAAGCGTAACAACGGGAGTACCTGTCCATAAAACATCCATACTGGTGGTGTGTCCGTTACACAGTGGCGTGTCCAGACAAACGTCAGCTAATTGACCACGCCTTACATGTTCTTCTTTGGCCGCAACGTTACTAAATAAAATACGTCCAGCGCCAAGGCCCAATTGTTGAGCGGTTGACAACAAATTGGGTTCGCCAACAGCGGGAAAACGTAAAAGCCATAACACAGCATTCGGCACAGCTTTCAAAATGTTTACCTAAATATTTAAACAAGTTAGTAACAAATAGGCAGTAGGTACTAAGAATATACTCAACTCACCCACATCTGTAGAGTCATGGGATCGATTTTATACAATTGATTGAAATTACAATAAACAACGGCGTCATCTGGTAAACCATATTGTTGTCTTGTAGTAATAACAATATTCTGTGGTACCTCCTCTCCAGTTGCAGCTTTGTTATTAGTCTGTGTCGTTGCTAAACCGTTTTGTACCAAAACTCCATTTAGAGAAGTTTGTACTTGTCCGGACGCAATCATATTTTCAATAGGAGTAGTAGTGGGAAGTTCGGCTACCTTTAAACTAATCTCGACTGGTTTGGCTGCTTTTACGATTTCTTTCACCTCCTTTATGTCTGTGTTTTCTACCAACGGGGACAAATCGGTAGCGTTTATTATCGCCACGTTATCGGCCAAATTGTTGCCAGCTCCACTTCGATCAGAGACGATGAGTCTCTCTTTCAAATGAGGAAACATTTGTTTATGATCCCCCAGAAATACGTGTAAGGCATGTACGCCAATTTTTCACTATACTGATTGGCCAATTCTATAGGTGATGTCACAACGTCTGTGACCAAGTAATCCATAAAACTAGCTCCACTCGTTCCTGGATAACCCAACCACATTACCTAAAAATGAAAAAATATTTAATAATCATTCGGATGTAATCTGGAATTAGAAGTTGAATTTTTGCCCATCTCCCGATTAGTTTCTATTAAAAATGTTTGCTTTGTTAGTATCTTCAATAAAGTAATTTAAAACATTGTTTTTTAGTTGTTTGATTTGACTTAATGTGCTATTCATAAGTTGATGTTTAAAAAATGAAACAAACCTGAATTGGAGCTGGTCTCAAGGCGAAAATTTCATTTCTGGCCCCTTTAGTGTACCCGTTCATGTTGACCAAAATGTGAATGTTATCAGCGTGAATGCGATCGGCGGCCTTGCCGTTGCATGGTTCGCCCGATAGATCAATGAAATGTTCGCATTCCCTGGATATTTTACTCCGGAACGTAGTTCCATCGTCCTGACTGAGAGCGTAACAGAAAACTTCAATCTGGAAAAAATAAACTATCATTATCGCGATAACTGTTTTATCTCAATATTCCTCACTCTAGATCTGTCATGTAAACCAGGCACAGATTGCATTAAATGCGAGGTAGGATGATTGCCAAAATCACTGCTCACGTAGCCAATGCGCAATCGACCCTTCAATTCTACGGAAAACCTGTAGGGTGGTTTGTGAAGAACGTTTATTTTCTCTAAACATAGATTGGCGTGACGGGCCGCAATTGCCTGCAACATTGTTTTAGTTATTTTTCAATCAAATTGAGCTAATTAAGAGGCAAATAACCTTTCTAAATTCGTGCGACAAAGGGTAAAGCATCGAATGGTGCGGATGCACCGAAGGCAGTCGATTTTTGTCCAACTGATCAGCTACTATGTTCACCAATTTCTTCATGCGGATCTCGTAATCGGTCCAATCGCAAACGATTTGCAAACAATGAGCTAAATTACAATATGCATCTGGAAAATCGGGTTTCAACTTTAGAGCAGTCCGGTACGATTGGATTGCTTCCGGTATGTTGCCCGAATCCTTGTGAATGCTTGCCAAATTGCTATGTGCGTCTGCAAACGCCGGATTGATTTGAATAGCTCGCGTGTAACACTGTAAAGCACCCGCTACGTCTTGCATCTCCTTCAAAGTATTGCCCATATTTGAGTAAGCATCGGCAAAAGTGGGTTGAATGCGAATTGCCTCTTTGTAGTGCATGAGGGCTTCATTCAATTTGCCTTGTTGTTGCAAAACCGAGGCGAGATTGCTGTGAGCGGCTGCGAATTCCGGAAAAACTTCCAGAGCTTTTAGGTAGAGTCGCGTCGCTTCTTCGATAAAGCCCTGTTCCCGTTTGATATTGGCCAAATTGTTGAGAGAATCCGCATGGCTTGGACATAGTCTTAATGCTGTATTGTAACAATCCTCAGCCTCAGACACCTGTTAACGAAAAGGATTTCAATTAAAAACTTCTCGATTATTGTTCTTTTCTTTTACTTTATCGACTAGGTACATTTTGGCAACAGTAGTTAGTAGCTGGCTAGTAACGATCTTACAAGCTTGAAACTGATCGCCTTGTGAATTATTAGCCAATTTTGAATTAGCGCCAAAAAACCACTTGAGAGTCAATTAATAGTCTGACGTACCTATACATATACGAGGTGAGGTTTTTTGTTTTATACAACCAACTTTTTTAATACAGTGAAGTATGAATTTCAGATTTATTATAGACTGCACTGGAAAAAAAATACAGTGCAAACCACGTGGCCAAGATCAGTAATTTCTCTTTAATTTTTCTGTTGCTGAATCCAAGTGTTGATAATAAGATTGTATTCAGACACATTTCTGCCTGAACACATTTCAAATGAATAGCAAAAATAGGATCGATATCTCAAAGCGCGTTTTACGCCTGGTTACAAAGCCTTTGCTTAAGACAAAAATTTGTGCTTTCGTATGTAACGTTCATGAACAGCTTTGTAATATCAATATTTGTTCTCGTACACAATGTATCCCAAATAAGGATACACAGCATGGGAATCTCGAAAACAATAAAAGACACAAGATTGGTTAAATTAGAAAAAATTTCCGCAATTTAAGACAAATTAATAATCTGTTTTGATACTGGCTAAATTCCGAATGGTTACGAAGATATCCGTAAAAAACCGAATTTGGCGGGTTTAGATTTTTGCGAATAATTCCTATACGACTTGTGTTAGAGAAATGAAAGTTTCACATTATTATAAACTTTTGACAACTTCTTAACAGTGTTGCCATTTTTCCTCCTTAGTCCTTACTTTTGGAGATTCATAATTTGCTTAGTATACAATGTTTTAATAGCTGTAACTAAGTTTCTGAAATAAAATTAATATTAAATATAATAAATATTCAATGTTATATGTATATAGTTGAACAGGGATTTTTATGCCGATTTTAAAAATATAAATATCTGATATCGTATAAATAAGAAAATCAAAAGTTTAACATTTTTTCTCCAAATGCAAAAATTTAAAAGGAAAAGTGGTAGCATTGTTAAGAAGTTTTCTAAAAAATGTTTTAATAATTTGAAACTTTCATTCCTCTAGCATCAACCGTATAAGAATTACATGCAAAAAGGGAAAACCACCGAACTTAGTTTTTTACGCATGTCTTCGCTACCACTCGGAATTTAGCCAATATAAAAACATACTATTAATTTCGTTCAAATTGCGCAACTTTTTCCTCATTTAACCCATCTGATATCTATTACCGCCTTCGAGATCCCTGTGCTGTGCATTCTTATCTGAGACGTATTGTATACAGGGTTATTCAAAAGAATGAAATAAAATTAATAACTTTGTTCCCTTCAGTTTTTTCCAAAAAAGTTAAAATATGTAAATTGTTTCTAATTCTGGCGCGTTTTTCCCCGGTGCTCACTGTTTTTCATCATCAACCCCCTAATCCCCAGCTATTCCAACTTTTTTTTTCAAATGAAAACACCTATTTTTTATTTTATTTTTGAACTCTGCTTCAAATTCTGAGTATATTTCATGTAACATATTCTATATTTAATTTCAATAGTTACCGAGAAATTAACGATTGAATATACCTGTAGGTTTGATATCTATATGTCAAACGTAAACTAGCCATCAATACCTATAGATATATTCAAATATAATTTCAATCGTTAATTTCTCGGTGACTATTGAAGTTAGATATAGGACATGTTATATGAAATATACTCACAATTTGAAGCAGAATTCAAAAATTAAATACAAAATAGGTGTTTTCCATTTGAATAAAAAAGTTGGGTGAGTATTAGGGGATTGATGATCAAAAACAGTGGGTACTAGAGAAAAACGCGCCAGAATTAGAAACAATTTACGTACTTTAACGTTTTTTGCAAAAAACTGAAGGGAACAAAGTTATTAAATTTATTTCATTCTTTTAAATAACTCTGTATGTATCTATATAACTTTAGTAACACTGCTTTCAATTATTTATGATGATATTGTATTACTATGATCGAAAATAGTGATTAAGAAATTGAAGTTGGTATGAGGACACTACATCGCATCAAATGGAGATTTTTCATTTTACCAGTTTGTTCGTACGCTAGAATTTCAAATATTCTGAATGACTTCCAGTAAAAAATAAGTAGATAGCACGAACGTTTAAATGGGGAAAAAAAGAGTATTTAACATAAACGAGTCAGTTTTTTAATTAAAGGGCAATGTTGGCGTTGAAAAACAAACATTTTGTTTTTTACTATTAACTGTCAAACTTCTGTGAAATATTGAAACAGTTTGTTTTATACTGATATTTATGAATGATTCAGTTGCATTTAAAAACTAAAAATTAATTTTGCTTAACTAGGACAGTAGACAAAAATTGAATTTACCAGATTTAATATAATGAAATTTTGACTTTTCTTTTATATAGAAGTAATTCTTTCTTTTTGTAAACATAATAGAGTAAAACCCCAAAAAATTATCATAAACAACAACCATAACTTTTACATTGCTCTCTTTCTCAATTGTTTAAATGATTATAAAAGTTCTCGTTCGTTTCACTCAAAATAGACACTTGGGCGTATTGGCGATCTGCGAAATACTCTTGAGAAAAACTCAAAATTAAAGAATATGTAGTCAGAAATCAGATTTTTGTCGTGTATTCATATCATACAAAACAGTAAAGTTTTAATTTAAATTTGGCAATATGATAAATTTGCCTTTAAAGCAAAGTGTGTACAACAAAACAACCATATGTGGAGTTTCACTTTTGAACTACCAATATATTACTTGTCAAGTCAGATCAAAAAACAAATATACATACCTGTCCTTTTTCTTTAAGAGCATTAGCCAAATTACAGTAGGCATCTGGAAAATTCGGCTGCAGTTCAATGGCTCTCCTATAAGTGTCGATGGCCAAGTCGATAAGACCTTGTTCGTAATAGACACACGCCAAATTTCCATGGACCACTGCATTATTAGGAGACAAGTTTAACGCTCTTAAATAAGCCGCTACCGCTCTGTAAAAGACAAAAGTTATGCCTTTTGCAAACAAATGACAAAAGATGAAAACAAGAATTACTATTGATCAACGCCAATAAAAATAGGTTAAAACTAGGGAGAAACCGTGTTAAGAAAGCAAAAAAACGGGGTAGGGGAGTGTGTGTAAAAAGGGCGAGATTCGTTCGGAAGGATTAATAAAACAAAGAAAAATTCATAGTCGCCAGGATGTGGATCCTACGCATTTTTAGCCAACCTTGAAAATTTCGACCGTGCAATCCGAAAATATTTTCTGACATCATAACCAGAACGAAATATGACGAAACAGATCAACAGTTATATTGTTGAAATATGAACAAAACGGACCTTTTGATATGTTTTCTAATCCAGCTGACGCAACCGTGTTGACGTCGTCTGGACGCCGTCGTTTTGCTCCATTCCTGAAGAGGTTCAGGTATTCTAATAACCGTATACACGACCACGCATTGTAGTTCCATAGTTGTAGTTCTTGTGTGGGCATGACGACCATGTCCCTCTCCTTCACGAAACCGTTTTGTTTTGTCAACAGGCAGAGCGCGTCGTAGCGACGACGACGTCTGTCGCGGGCATCCGTTCGACGCCGACTGGAGAAGGAAAACTTTCCGAAAAATCCACAAGCCCCTCGAAACGAATTTTGACAAAAACCGACCATTGCACGCGTGCCAACAGTGAAATATTATGGGGGAGGGTGCCAGATTTACGAAGACCGTGTGATATCAGGAGTACCATTAATCATGCCTGAGAGGGTCATTGTTATTGCGGCCCTTGACCTGATTAATTGACGCGTGGGTGAAAGCTTTTTCCACGCGTAAACACTCCCCAACATTCGACTACTAATGGGTTCTTTTCTGGACCAAAGCCAGATAGGTCCAGGATTGCGCCAACGGCTTCTTGCAAAGTTAATCAAAAAAGGAATAAAAAAGTGCTTCTCTGAACACAAACTAGAAACTCTCCTTAAAATCCAAAGATAGATGGCTTTCTAATTTAAATGTAGGGACTTCGATATCGATCAATCCTCAATTACATGAGAAGTAAACATCTAATAAAAAAAAGGCGATTTACATACAATGACCCATTAAGATTCCATGACAACAAATTTATTAATGTTTTGGGTATTCCACATACATGATTGGCCTCGAATTTTTCTTGCACAACTGCTACACGTTAAGAAAAACTGATAAAGCATAATGCAGAATACAGTGTTGCCTGATTAGGTAAAAATCTTGCGAAACGATATTTACTTAAAATCATAGCACTGAATGTGTAGCCTTCTACTGTTAGGTTACTTGCACGGAACCTATCATTAATAGTTCGATTAGGAATAATGATTTGCATTTTTAAGACTTAGATTGACTACAATCTTTTAGGAATATCATCAATTCATAAACACAGGGTATCCCAGTAATACTAGGGCAAATTTTACGGAATTGTAGAAGAAGTAATTATAAGTACTTTTTGTTCAGTGTTTTTCTATAACTGTTCGAAATTTCATCATAAATGAGTACATGGGGTTGTAGTGATGTAACTAGTAGATACTAACATCAGCTCACTTTCAGTGTTCAATCAGACCGGTAGCTGTGAATCCCAGGAAATACACAATTCCTATAGCCTTCGTATACATTTTTTGAAGCATCGAAATAACTCGATTTCAAGATACACATAATGTTTTGTTAATGATACAAAAAATGTAAACATTAGCTTGCATTTTGTTTACAGAATGCAAGCTAGTGTTTACCACTACAATCTCATGCATTCACCTATGAGGAAATTTTTAACAGATGTAAAAGAACACTAGAAGCTCAAATATCGTCCGTTTATTAAAAAAAAGTTTTTAAAATTACTTTCTCTACAATCCTTTAAAATTTGTACCAGTATTACTGTATATGGCATTCGTAAATTTCATCCAAAACAGAAGAAACATAAAACACAGTACTCACCTGTCGAAAATTCGTGCCTCCTTCAAAACATTCCCCAAATTAATGTAGGCATCCAAAAAATTCGGATCCAATGCGACCGCCTTTTCAAAGTGATGAATGGCCAACCATATTTCGCTTTGGGCATTGAAGACGCATCCCAAATTGCTCCAGGCAACCGCGAAATCCGGCCGCGTTTCGATCGCCTTCAAATAGCAAGCCTAGAGGGTCGTCCGAAAATAAAAAGAAAGAAAAAATACGATATTGTTAGTAATGCAAGACTGATTCGGTTCGATTCGCTATGCGCTTCGGGTGCATTTTCGAAAAAAATTAAAAAGAATTAATTACGCCAATGTGCGCATAAATTTCAAGAACGCCTATCCGCTTGTCATACACTTGTGATATTTTTCACAAATATCGATACGCGCAACGAATTTCAAGACGCTTATCGAATTTCAACATAAAAAAAATTAAAAATTACGCCAATTTATTGATTTATTTATGCCTGATCAGCTTGGGTGAAAGGTTTTGAGAAGAAATTTTCACACTTACGCTAATAACGTAACGCCTTTTAAAGAGGGTGTTGAGGAGGAGAAAGAAATGAGGATAAAATAATACATGTTCACTTGAAAAGCAGGAGATACAAGAGGCAACAGCTTGTAGGTCATCGCCTCTCTCTTGCACACTGGTTATCTCTGTTTACTTTACCTGCTCCAGACTTAAACAGGACCCTTTAACAACGCCAACCTCGAGGAAGAGGAGCCGCAGCAGCGAGTGGTCGAGATTGGATTTAACCTGTTATCTAACGACACAACCAAAAAAATAGTAAATATAAGTTTTAATGAAAACATCACTGGATTTGGTGGCATGTATACAGCTAGGAAAAAAGACCTTTAATTCATAATTTCACCTGCAAAGTAAACTAACAACCTCATTAATATCATTCGATACAGTTTTCCATTAATCTATATTGATTTTTAGGTCTTTTCGATTCAAATAAATGGTTTTAACTGGGTTTGTCTGTTTTCACTTTACATGTGCGCCATCCTTTTCTTACATATATTTTAAAACATTATTTTTATTAAATTTTTATAAAACTTAATAAAAATACTGTCAGTATGTTGCTGTAATTAAATCATTTGAATTTAAATATACTATATATATTTACTTGGTTGGTTTTAACTATCGACATTTATTAGAATTTTCGAATATCAGCTGAGAGAACCTGCTTATACGTCACCCAATGAACACTGCAATTATGAAATTCTTAGTAACCGGCATATTTGCCAGATCTTCTATGTGTTTATAATTCTTTTGAACTCACAGAAACCTTAACAACCTAACTGAATGACCAATTACTGGTTGAGCTTGTGTATTGCAATCTATAGATACATGAACATGCACTGCTGGTGCAGTTGAGCTGTTTTTACAACGCTGAAATGGATTTTGTCATTGAAATAAATAAAAAAACTTATGACGCACGAATAAAATGGAAACTGACCGATAATAAACTACGTATTTCTGAGATAATTATACCTTGTAAAATCTGACAAATAATTTTTCTTTATTAATGATCTTTTCCAACACGCCTAAAAGGTGTTTGAACTGCTGTAAAATAAACAGTACGCTATAATGCACCTGGAAAAATTGACAGCCAATAATCAATACGATTGAATTACATGGAAAAAAGTTAATTATTCGCTGTCCTGAACACTGCAAACAACGCTGAAACTAACAGAAAAAATTTAGTGATTACGCTAAACGGCAAACTCGTGAATATTTAACTTAAATATTTTTTCGTTAATTTACGCTGAAGCCATAAACGAAAAATGAAGGAGAAAACGCCCATAACACTCTGTTTACGCAAAAACTAAAAAACCAATTTACGCCAAATTATGTCCAAACCACCTCTTTAGACGTCATCGTTCAATTAGTACGATTTCCTCAGAAATTATCGAATGCAAACGAATAAAAATTTCCTTATAGTAAGAACACTTACTTTGGCTTCATCTAAACGGCCTAAAGCTTTCAGGAGATTGCCCAGATCGCTACGAACACAATAGAGATCCTAAAGAGAAAAAAATTAGTTAAACCTCAACTGTTTGTAAGATACTAAACATAGTTTGAATATAAATTAGTAACCTTATATTAATCTGGAAAAGTTTCTATTTTCAAGGCTTCAGATACCAAAAAAATCAATATTTGCACTTACTGGGTTGTATTGTAACGCTGTAATGTATGCTTGAACAGCTTGTTCCATGTCACCTGCAGCTACTAAAGCGGCAGCTAAATTTATATAACCATCTATGAAATCAGGTTTTAATCCAACGGCATGCCGATAGTTGTCCAGTGCTTCTTGTAGCTGATTCCTTTCCTTATAAACGTTTCCCAGATTGCTATGTTAAGAGAAAATTGCTTTATACTGTAGTTAAATTATTTTAAAAGATGTTTATTGAATGAGTTATTGAGGGGTTGATATCTCTCAACATCTTAAGGAGCCTCTAGACGATCAAGTTAGTTTCAAAATGCTTTAACCCCATTTTAAGTGTCGTTTTAACAACTACAGACGTCCAACTTTGTTTTGAACACGGCGAGTTAACAACAAAATTGATCGTCTATTATCCTCTTAAAGATTTCAATACAAAGAAAAATACAAAAGAAATACCTATAAGCTTCGGCAAGTAATGGATTCTGTTTAATAGCCAATGTACTAAAATGTGCAGACTTTTCAAGTCTTCGACATTGAAAATGAATACTGGACAAAAGCAATAGAACCCCAGTGTTGGTTTGGTCCTGACGCCACAATTGCATACAATGGCGCTCAGCATTGTCGTAGTCGCCCGCCTGATACTCTCGATGGGCCAATTCAAGTAAACCTTAAAAAAATATGAGAAAATCACGTTAAAAATACTAAAAAAGGCAATGAAAGTTGGCCGCCATTTTACTTTTATTACGTAGGTATATGTATATTTCAAAAATGCAGAACTCTATTCAATCTCGTAAATGAGAATAGAATTCTGAAATTGTAAAAATGGATGTGATAAAAAGTACTTACCAACGGAATTCAAGGCGATGGCATCATTCATCTTGAGGATTACCTGTGTACCAACGGGTATACCTCCGTTTTGAGTTTGATGATTCAAATTTAAGTTCACAGAGACCGATTGGCCCTGCATACTAAGCTGCACGTCGCAATCTTGAAGGGAAACTCACGAATTCTCAATTAAGACGAAACTTTTTAGCGGTAACGCGCTGGAAATTTCCACAGAAAATGCCAAAAAAACCGATCACGTCGCGTCCACCAATATGGAGTCGTCGCAATATGTTTGTCACTTATCAGTGTCGACTGTCAAACATCGTGAGGCATCATGGGTAATGTTGCCAAATTTACAATATACATAATATCTATGTAGAATAAAAACTTTAGAATTAGAGAAAAATTAATAGATATTCTTTTTTTAAAGTGGACCAATGATATTTACATTTAATTATGAATAGAATAATATTAAACCAAAATTACGGTTTTCTTAAATTCATTTCTCAAAAGAAATTACTGACGTTTATCAAACGTTGCACTTTACGCTTTCCCGCGCTAATTCAAATTTAAAGTTAAATAATTGAATATAAATTATTTGTTTATTGTTGTAGTCAATATTTTATAATATAATAATTGAAGGGATGCGTTGAAAAAGCATTTATGATGATGAATTTGTAAAAGGATATAATTTCAAGGAACTTCAGTCGTTTTTGAAAATCTACTATTCATAAACAGGAGCGCAATGGTCCAAGAACTAAGAGTTAAATTTCCAAAATATTCTGTACTTCTGCAACTCTTGCGTTCGTTTAAGCACTATATAATGGACTCATCATCTCAGAAACAACATTCTGTTTTCTAGACCCAATGGTGGAGAATTCTTCATATCCCATCGACAAATCTATGTACTTCCAACATAATCCAGTTCAAAACTGTGAAATAAAGAAGTGTAAAATTTAAAGATATCAAAAATGTCTAATCCGCGATGCGTAATTTATAGCCTGTCAAGCGATAACAACAAACTGATAATAAAATATATGCGCACATATACATACGATTAGAGGTCCATTAAAGCGAAAGTCTTATCTTATTTAGTACTATCCGTAAACACCACATGATGTATTGAAAAGTATACACATATATATATCAAATTTTTATTTCACAATTTATCCATACATATTTTTTTCCCAGCAGCGCAAACTTGATTTTTTGTTTTATAAACAATTTAATTTCTTTTTATATGTCTATGAGTCAGATTCAAATGTGGACGCGACTTTATGAGGTCATCAAACAAGCGTTAAGTTAGTTCAGTTAGTACCTCCCATCTATTTGGTACCCAACAACATAGTTTATGATGATTTCTTAATGACAAGATTTTTAGCTCCGTGCCTTTTCGTATACCAACCAAGTCAATCAAGTACCAAGCAGTACCGTTAATTAATCAATTACCATTTTTCAATAGTGAAGAATTATGGGTTTTTTGTGTGTTTCAAAGCAACATCTCTTTGCATGTCTCGTTTTTTTATTGATAATGGTCATCGTTATGGACAAGAATGGAATCGTGGCAGTACCCACTGGAGGAAAATCGTCTACTGCTGGTGAAGGGGGAGGGGGTGGTGGTGACAGTGGTGGTGGTGGTGGTACTTTGACTGTGAAAATAGCTGCGAAAGTTAATGCAACAAACGACAATGCAACAGGACCAACCACAACACCTAAACAATGTTTGTATGGGTTTGAGAATGTGAACGGGACCTGTAGGGAAATATTTAGATAGTGTAGGTAAAATTTCTGAAAAATTCAATTTTTACAATTTATCTTTTTTTTTCTAGATAAAACCTTAATGACATTTATCTGAATGAAGAGCGGCATGGGGGCAACGAGATTCTTCAAATATACAGATTATTTATTTTAGTGTAATAAGCTATCGCACCAAGCGGTTTGTAAATAATCTATATTTTATAATGACTTAATAGGAATATAATGTTTTAATACATAAACGCTTCATTAATATTATCTTGGCAATTATACTAGCAGACAACCTAATTCAATTAGGGACAAAGTGTAAATTGGAAAAAAAAATTCCAATTTCTTTCTGATCAGTATGGATTTTGTAACTGCTAATGTAAAAATGTAATTTCAGTAGGTCAAAAAATATGGAAATCTCATTTTAATAAATCTGGACTGTAAGGGAGATGCTCTAGAATTCTTCATTTTTTTGCAAATTTTCTTTTACTATGAGGGTAAGGGTCCTCTACCATACGCTCGGCAACACCTTGTTGTCCATAGATAGAATTTTGCGTGTACCCATCACGTTTAACATCAGCTTATAATCAACTCTTGATCATAAAAGGTTGAGGACCCCTGTATGAAAATAATCGGAAAGTTCCTTAATCGGCCCGTCTTAACGGATGAAAAGTCTCATTCTTTGGCATTCTCGTATTAAATGTTTATCAACAAGTGTTTGTACCATCGACCAAAATAAGTAATTAGTCGAAAGGTAGCACAGTATAGTGAATAAACCAAGTAAAACTTCCCAACGAAACTAACGTTACTTTAAGAGGTTTTGGGACGTGCAACCAAGCATCGTCAAGAACCCACACCACCTTTTGCCTCTCAAACAATCGGAAATGACAGATTGATTTGTTCACCAACTAATATTTTTTTTGACCACCCGGAATGCTCCTGTGTTCCATATGAAAATCACATTTTTTAAAATTGTCGAAATAATTTTTTAGCAGATTTTATCGAAAGGAGTACTCACATACATACTATTTATCATCACAAACATTTGTTGTCGTAGCTTTAATTCAAATTAAAGCAAATTAAAGCAATAAATAAACATTTTGCTTCTAAGGCTCTCAATTTAGCTCAATTTTCAAGGCTGGATGAGCAGGACTTCTCTCTACCTAATATTTGGCGACCTCAAAGCTTGTCTTGAAACAGAATGACGCTACATATGAGCTTTTCTAAAGCTTTTTCTCGATGAAACGTCAAAAAAAATACAACCAAAATATGGTGATTTTAGCTTTCCCATATACATATCAAGTAATATATGTAAAGCCATCTACTAATGTTTTTCATTGACAGCTGAAAAATCAACGTCGAAACGATGTCAACCTAATCATCTCAAGGCGTGAAGTTGGAAGCAATACAAAAAAATTTTTATTCTTCTTCAAAAAAGTAATTCAAGAAAGGATTGATACAGAGATCTCGTTATCTTCTTACAGAACTTGTCCGCATGTTTTCGCTGCATCTGCTTCCTGAGATGGGTACTTGATCACATTAAACTTTAACGAGCCTTAATAAAATTGCTGTCGTCGTGGAAAATCCCAACAGTAAAATTTAATAAAAGCTGCGCCTCGTTAATTAATTATATTCAAATGTTGTTATTGTAATTGATTTGATTGATTTAATCAAAACTATATATCAGGCAATTTTGTACGAGGTATGTTCAAATTTACGCAAGAATTTGTTTATAATTTATAATGTCTCAGCTCAACGGCTTAATTTTTTTATTGATTTTTACTGATTCTTTTTGCCATTCTTCGGTTTAACATGTTTTGGGGAACGTGAGTATGTCTGAAGAAATTACTGACAGAGATCGAATTGCTGCTTTTTGTATAGCGAAATAACCAACAGCCTTATCCAAAACTAATGAAAGAAACCAGAACTGAAGACAAACGAATGCAATGATTAAGCAAATGATGGAATAATAATAGAACACAATCTTTGGCAACTTGAATACTCACTTTTCCAGCGGGATAATGCCAGATTTCACTTAAAGAAAGCTTCTCTAAACCGGTTCGAAGGAATTAACTCTCTTGTCATGACCACCCAGATCTCCTGACCTTGCAACTATTGAGCACATGTAGAACATTATGGAAAGAACTGAAGAAGTTCAAGAATTTACCACAGAGTTTAAAAACCTTTCAACAAGAATTGTAGGTTTCTTGGAACAATATATTTCCAATTTGTGATACTTTCTCTGCCTTTACACTTGCGTTTCTAAATATCCACCCGAAACTATTGAGGAATTCTGGCAAAAATTTCTGCAGATTGAATTTCTATTCCAAAAATATTTTATTTGGATTCGTATTACTATAATATTGCTCGAACAAACAAAACAAAAAAAAAACAATTGAACAATTGATGGACTAGTAGGTCCATCCAGAATTTATATTAAATTTCCACAATTATATTAGAATTGAATTTGAACACACCTCGTATTTTCCGATATAAAATTGTTATCGAATTATTGTTACCATAAACTTGTGAAACTACGTAATTAGTCGAATTGTTTCGCATTTGTGATTATGAAAATTCAAATATTTAAGCATTTCTTTATTTTTATTTCATTTTTCTCATGTTTTGTGCTGTCCAAACGTAGGCCAAGAAACTTTACCCAATTAGGCTATTCTTTTGTATATCCTTGTCCGGATAAAGATGAAATAGCTATACGAGGGATGTGCAGAAAAGCGCTTAATTATTACGACGATTAGTACACTTATAACAGTTTTACAACATAATGTAAGTAACACTCCGCAGATTTAAACTAGAAAATTAAAAATTTTAAACACACTTCTGGATTTTTTATTTTAATTTTACTGACCTTTCTTGTAACACGTGCCTCTTACAAGAACATAACCATCCCTACAACCGCCTCTAATTATATTTCCCACTACAGTCGCATTGACCAGATCTTCCTCCATATTGACAAAAGTAATACACAAATGTATAACAATTAATATAAACAATACAACACTTATTGTACCTTGCATTTTCCTATTTCAAAATAACGTAAAGAATTTTACATTTCAATAAATTAATCCAAAAAGTAGGACAAAGGTTATCATTGTTAACGAATAGTTTATCAATATCTCCAGGTCAAAACAACAAGACAGTCTCAAAATTGGCTAATAAACCAAAAAAATAAATGGCGGACCGAAACTCGATCATTTTCTTGACAATTTTTTTTGTCATATTATTTACGGGGTGTCTCAAAAATATTCGTGCAGGTGTCATTGTGCATGGTGACGTGGCCTATTCTATTTATGTAAAAAATAATTCAAGTGGTAATGGTACAGGAACAATAACTGGACGACGTATTATTAACGCTAAAAATCATTGTTCCGAGGGCAGAACTTATCATGCTATTTTGAAGACTTGTTTAAGACACAATTGAATGCTACATTTTATAGGTGAGTTTCTTCTTGTTTTTTTTTCTATAAAAATCAACAAGAAATCATGGATTTTTCACGGTTCATGGTTTTAAGGCGAGGAAAACCTCCATTGAATATCCTGTCGACATTTGCAATCAAGTGAAAATGTTAAATTGCAGTTCTTTTGTTTAATTAACTTTACTATTTCTTCAGGAAAATCTATAACAATTACTTTTCCCTTTGAAATCCATGTGCTGCATTAATCCTGTTATTTCTACACTTGATCACCATTCGTAACCTTGATTCTAATAGATAGTCGATGTCACTTTAGCTTATTGGATCCTAAACCTACAGATCATGTCGAAAAGTTTCTTGTGTTTCTCAATTCTTATTTCAAATTTGCGTGACCACAGCAAGAAAATGACATGAGCCTTTTCAAAACAATTTAGAAAAGTTTTCGTTACGTGGGGATAGTTATTATCCTGCTGAAAAAATGTTAAAAACGTGGAAAATATATACGGCTCGATTACCTCATCAGCGTAACGTTGAGCCTTCATATTGCCTCCAATGAACACCAAATAAGACCTAATCTGATCTGATAAAACTGCATGTCTTAATTTCTGTAGTTTGGTGCTTATACTGCTTAACAGAAATTGTAATATTTTGTCTTTGTCTGACTCACATATTGTATCATATACATTTATTTGATTGATGTTATTGTGAATTTGACTTTGAATTTAATTAATTTTTTATTACAGTGATTCACAGCTAAGGAAAAGCTCCTTCAGTGGCGAGTGAAAATTTGATTTTTAATTATTTTTTTGTAATAAATTTATAAAAATTATTTCTAAATGAATACAGCCTTGCTTTCTGAACTAAGCGTTTCTAAATTAAAGTGCGTTCTAATTTCAAATCCCAACTATTATAAATGTTTTTCTTAAAACATAAAACATGACTAATAGAGTTTGTAATTAAACGTTTTTCGTAGCGCGTATATGTAAATATTTATAAATTTAAATTCAAACTTGTATACAAAAATTACATCGTCATTATTATGCAGGAATACATNTATTAGAATTGAATTTGAACACACCTCGTATTTTCCGATATAAAATTGTTATCGAATTATTGTTACCATAAACTTGTGAAACTACGTAATTAGTCGAATTGTTTCGCATTTGTGATTATGAAAATTCAAATATTTAAGCATTTCTTTATTTTTATTTCATTTTTCTCATGTTTTGTGCTGTCCAAACGTAGGCCAAGAAACTTTACCCAATTAGGCTATTCTTTTGTATATCCTTGTCCGGATAAAGATGAAATAGCTATACGAGGGATGTGCAGAAAAGCGCTTAATTATTACGACGATTAGTACACTTATAACAGTTTTACAACATAATGTAAGTAACACTCCGCAGATTTAAACTAGAAAATTAAAAATTTTAAACACACTTCTGGATTTTTTATTTTAATTTTACTGACCTTTCTTGTAACACGTGCCTCTTACAAGAACATAACCATCCCTACAACCGCCTCTAATTATATTTCCCACTACAGTCGCATTGACCAGATCTTCCTCCATATTGACAAAAGTAATACACAAATGTATAACAATTAATATAAACAATACAACACTTATTGTACCTTGCATTTTCCTATTTCAAAATAACGTAAAGAATTTTACATTTCAATAAATTAATCCAAAAAGTAGGACAAAGGTTATCATTGTTAACGAATAGTTTATCAATATCTCCAGGTCAAAACAACAAGACAGTCTCAAAATTGGCTAATAAACCAAAAAAATAAATGGCGGACCGAAACTCGATCATTTTCTTGACAATTTTTTTTGTCATATTATTTACGGGGTGTCTCAAAAATATTCGTGCAGGTGTCATTGTGCATGGTGACGTGGCCTATTCTATTTATGTAAAAAATAATTCAAGTGGTAATGGTACAGGAACAATAACTGGACGACGTATTATTAACGCTAAAAATCATTGTTCCGAGGGCAGAACTTATCATGCTATTTTGAAGACTTGTTTAAGACACAATTGAATGCTACATTTTATAGGTGAGTTTCTTCTTGTTTTTTTTTCTATAAAAATCAACAAGAAATCATGGATTTTTCACGGTTCATGGTTTTAAGGCGAGGAAAACCTCCATTGAATATCCTGTCGACATTTGCAATCAAGTGAAAATGTTAAATTGCAGTTCTTTTGTTTAATTAACTTTACTATTTCTTCAGGAAAATCTATAACAATTACTTTTCCCTTTGAAATCCATGTGCTGCATTAATCCTGTTATTTCTACACTTGATCACCATTCGTAACCTTGATTCTAATAGATAGTCGATGTCACTTTAGCTTATTGGATCCTAAACCTACAGATCATGTCGAAAAGTTTCTTGTGTTTCTCAATTCTTATTTCAAATTTGCGTGACCACAGCAAGAAAATGACATGAGCCTTTTCAAAACAATTTAGAAAAGTTTTCGTTACGTGGGGATAGTTATTATCCTGCTGAAAAAATGTTAAAAACGTGGAAAATATATACGGCTCGATTACCTCATCAGCGTAACGTTGAGCCTTCATATTGCCTCCAATGAACACCAAATAAGACCTAATCTGATCTGATAAAACTGCATGTCTTAATTTCTGTAGTTTGGTGCTTATACTGCTTAACAGAAATTGTAATATTTTGTCTTTGTCTGACTCACATATTGTATCATATACATTTATTTGATTGATGTTATTGTGAATTTGACTTTGAATTTAATTAATTTTTTATTACAGTGATTCACAGCTAAGGAAAAGCTCCTTCAGTGGCGAGTGAAAATTTGATTTTTAATTATTTTTTTGTAATAAATTTATAAAAATTATTTCTAAATGAATACAGCCTTGCTTTCTGAACTAAGCGTTTCTAAATTAAAGTGCGTTCTAATTTCAAATCCCAACTATTATAAATGTTTTTCTTAAAACATAAAACATGACTAATAGAGTTTGTAATTAAACGTTTTTCGTAGCGCGTATATGTAAATATTTATAAATTTAAATTCAAACTTGTATACAAAAATTACATCGTCATTATTATGCAGGAATACATGACTATTACCTATATACAGGGTGTTTCGAAATGTCTAATAAGCAGAAGGGGACCCTAATTGGCAGGATTTCTTGAGAACTATTCCCCCTTCCCTTAATTTTTCAGTAAATGAACGATAAGTGATGTGATTACAAGAAGCTGGAAGCCCCAGGACACTATTATTGAATTTAACGATGTACGGATTCAATCCCGATCCAGCCCTCCATCTTTTCGCTATAAGAATATTTAAAAGATAATTACCAGACGGATAATACGGCTTTCCATGTAAATGTTGATCTTTTTACGATTTTTAATAAAATTTCAAGGTTTTCTCTTAAAAAAAATATAAACAAACCGGTTAAATAAACATTCATTACCTGACAAGTTATAAACTGTATTAAAACTTGCGGAATACTCTGTATATCGCCTTCGCCAACCATTTTTGCACATTTACAAGTAGGTAACCTCAAGAAATAAAGGATAATCGTTTAGTTTAGTTTTGATCCTGTTTACAGACAGACGTATAATAATTATTTATACAAATACCTGATTTGTTATAGTTTAAATGGAATAATGGTGCCGTTAAAGGCCTTGAATTTGTTTCTTTATTACCTCCTCTTCGTGATCTGGATAAATAAAGTGCATAGTATACCTACAGACTACTATCCACCATCTACGACAACAGAAGCTCCAAACACGTGGGACAAAATCAAAAAAGGTGTGGAACATGGATGGCGAGTGGTCTATGATGAAAGTCATTGCGCTTTTCACAAAGTAATTTCAATTTTTTTCTATATTTTTTTAAAATTATTTTTATAATTGATATGTTTTAGGTGAAGGAATTGGTGAATCCACATGATCATCCTCAAGGATCGGACCCATGTACAAATAAGCCATATCAACAGAAATCTTCCACTACCACACCAAAGTCATTAATTGGTAAGACACATTCAGTTATATTGTAATGTAAGCTAATTGACGATTTGTTTATTCAGTTTTAGAGGCTGTAGAAACTGTTACGGATAAACAATTTTAATTTTTTGTAATTTTTAGTTTGTACACAGACGGAAATTTTTAAATAAAACCATTTTTGCACTATTGCTTTTAACAAATAATAACATTTAAATATTAAGTCTTACGAAAAAAGAAGATACATTTCAGATGACATTTCACCTACAATTGTAGTAGACATCTTCAGGCACTCGATGGCAAAATAGGCATAATATTTCTGATAATGTTGCAACTCAAAAACATAACTTAAACAAATCACTAGTCGTAAACCGGAAAACAATGAAAAGCCTTTTACAGTAATCCTGTATCACCATGAGAGGTACTCATCAAGGAGAGGAAAATATAGATAAGAACAAGGATTTAAAGTCTGTAAGAAAATTTTTGGAAAAAAATAACAGGTTAACATTTATTTATTTTAGATTTCAATCATATGAAAAATTAAATTTCCGGATCGTGAATAACAATAACAATATTATAACCAAATATCAATACAAAAGTATAGGCATGTCGATTGCAGCCAACCATCGGTCTGATCGATCAAATTCCACTCTTAAATCCGCGTTCCCTCAAAAAAATTCAACTAAATTTCTGATTCACCAACTATTCATAGACAGTTATGAAGCGAAAAGCAAAAAGACTCTTTCAAGCTAACCCTTGTTTTACCCCACTTGCTCAAGTCATGGAAAAGACTTAACCTTAACCCTTGTTTGTCACTGCGGGGTGAAAAAATACCCCACGATTTTAATTCTTAATTTTAAAAAAATCAAAATGTAAACGGAGGGGGATCTACAGTGACATCTGTCGATAGTTAAAGGTTGAGACATGTGGTTCATTTTTTGACGAAATTATCGCCATTTCTCAAAATAAATACATTTTTTGTTTTACTATTATTATTTTCTTATAGTGCTGCATCAGTAGAAGACTCAGCAAAATTTTTAGTCATATCTATTAAAAAACTAAATAATTATTAATTTTTGTGTAAAATATTCAGTTTTTTTATATTCAATTTTAATTTTTCGAAAAATAACTTTCATACTCATACAAAATAAACTCTGAAAATGATTTGGTAAAATTTTTAAGTAAAAACAGTCAGTAGTTTATTTTTTAATAATTGAGGCGGTAGCTGGAAAAAGGGCGTTCGGGCTCGGACGCCCTTTTTTCGGAGATCGCTTTTTTCAATTCTTTATTTATTTTTTTTCTATTTGAATACATATTGCAACAAAACTGAATCAACATTTATTGGAAAGTCGTCATTTAAATACTTGTAGAATTTGTTGAAAAATTTGAGCCTCGTTTTCTCAAAACTGAGTTTCCGAGCGAACGCCCTTTTTCCAGCTACCGCCTCAATTANAGGATAATCGTTTAGTTTAGTTTTGATCCTGTTTACAGACAGACGTATAATAATTATTTATACAAATACCTGATTTGTTATAGTTTAAATGGAATAATGGTGCCGTTAAAGGCCTTGAATTTGTTTCTTTATTACCTCCTCTTCGTGATCTGGATAAATAAAGTGCATAGTATACCTACAGACTACTATCCACCATCTACGACAACAGAAGCTCCAAACACGTGGGACAAAATCAAAAAAGGTGTGGAACATGGATGGCGAGTGGTCTATGATGAAAGTCATTGCGCTTTTCACAAAGTAATTTCAATTTTTTTCTATATTTTTTTAAAATTATTTTTATAATTGATATGTTTTAGGTGAAGGAATTGGTGAATCCACATGATCATCCTCAAGGATCGGACCCATGTACAAATAAGCCATATCAACAGAAATCTTCCACTACCACACCAAAGTCATTAATTGGTAAGACACATTCAGTTATATTGTAATGTAAGCTAATTGACGATTTGTTTATTCAGTTTTAGAGGCTGTAGAAACTGTTACGGATAAACAATTTTAATTTTTTGTAATTTTTAGTTTGTACACAGACGGAAATTTTTAAATAAAACCATTTTTGCACTATTGCTTTTAACAAATAATAACATTTAAATATTAAGTCTTACGAAAAAAGAAGATACATTTCAGATGACATTTCACCTACAATTGTAGTAGACATCTTCAGGCACTCGATGGCAAAATAGGCATAATATTTCTGATAATGTTGCAACTCAAAAACATAACTTAAACAAATCACTAGTCGTAAACCGGAAAACAATGAAAAGCCTTTTACAGTAATCCTGTATCACCATGAGAGGTACTCATCAAGGAGAGGAAAATATAGATAAGAACAAGGATTTAAAGTCTGTAAGAAAATTTTTGGAAAAAAATAACAGGTTAACATTTATTTATTTTAGATTTCAATCATATGAAAAATTAAATTTCCGGATCGTGAATAACAATAACAATATTATAACCAAATATCAATACAAAAGTATAGGCATGTCGATTGCAGCCAACCATCGGTCTGATCGATCAAATTCCACTCTTAAATCCGCGTTCCCTCAAAAAAATTCAACTAAATTTCTGATTCACCAACTATTCATAGACAGTTATGAAGCGAAAAGCAAAAAGACTCTTTCAAGCTAACCCTTGTTTTACCCCACTTGCTCAAGTCATGGAAAAGACTTAACCTTAACCCTTGTTTGTCACTGCGGGGTGAAAAAATACCCCACGATTTTAATTCTTAATTTTAAAAAAATCAAAATGTAAACGGAGGGGGATCTACAGTGACATCTGTCGATAGTTAAAGGTTGAGACATGTGGTTCATTTTTTGACGAAATTATCGCCATTTCTCAAAATAAATACATTTTTTGTTTTACTATTATTATTTTCTTATAGTGCTGCATCAGTAGAAGACTCAGCAAAATTTTTAGTCATATCTATTAAAAAACTAAATAATTATTAATTTTTTGTGTAAAATATTCAGTTTTTTTTTATATTCAATTTTAATTTTTCGAAAAATAACTTTCATACTCATACAAAATAAACTCTGAAAATGATTTGGTAAAATTTTTAAGTAAAAACAGTCAGTAGTTTATTTTTTAATAATTGAGGCGGTAGCTGGAAAAAGGGCGTTCGGGCTCGGACGCCCTTTTTTCGGAGATCGCTTTTTTCAATTCTTTATTTATTTTTTTTCTATTTGAATACATATTGCAACAAAACTGAATCAACATTTATTGGAAAGTCGTCATTTAAATACTTGTAGAATTTGTTGAAAAATTTGAGCCTCGTTTTCTCAAAACTGAGTTTCCGAGCGAACGTCCTTTTTCCAGCTACCGCCTCAATTATTGTCGCTGGGGGGGAGGGGGAGAATCAAACCCACTGTAACAAGTACGTGATTTTACAGACGTGTGACAAGGGTTAAGAATTCAAGCCAAAAGTAAATTACTGTTTAGACTTGTGCTGAAAGAAATAATAAATTTGACAATCGTAATTTAATAATACGATGCTATGTGCAGTGACAATGTTTCTTGTAATTCTGAACAAAATCTCAGGTGTAAATGTCTGAAATCGTAAAAATTATGTACCTATACAAATCTCTAGAAATGAGATTTCCGAAAACCTTTTAATATTGCTTATACATACAACAAAATTTGGAAAAATAATCAACAACATTTTGTTTTAATAAATGGAAGAACCAGTGGTTCAAAATGAATACTAATAGGTGTGCACATTTCCTCAACTGGTTTTCAGTATATATAGAAAATCACTCAGAAACTTACCTGCTCTTGCATTAATAGAACATTTCATGTTTCATCACTTTTGAATCATATCTAGATATGGGAGTGTCTGTAAGGAACGTTAATGAAATTTGATAATACTTTTGGAAAAGTTTCTGGTTTTCTTAGTGAATCTATATTTATCCAAATTGTTTCTTTGTCAGTATTTTTTTCTTTAGCTTATCATTGTATTTTCCAATAAAAATAGCTTAAAATTTTGAAAATAACACATGTGAAAGAGGAAAATTAATTTGTCAAATGGACATTTTATTGGTAATTATCTTATTAGTAAATATTGCACTAATTCCAGTTTAACATTCCCCTAATTCTTCGAATTTGAATGAAACTTGCTGGTTTTTAAACATTTATGACCTATTTTGACAAAGCCTGAAAGACATGGTACAGCATCCGTTAAGAACCTATCGTCAATAACTGAAAAAAGACAAAAACAAATAATTTGTCAGAACACTGCAAGAAAACAGTGGAAAACGTGAGAATCCAAACCTACTCTGCTTCTTAAAAAATGCAAATTTCAACACCTGCTAGATTTCCAATAAGGAAAATTATGAAAATTGAGTCATTTTACAATACCTCTAGAGTACTCTTTTTTTTCCAAGTTTATTTAAAATGAAGATACTCTTCGACGGAGCATTATCCTCCAAGGACGATGTTCTTCTACTATTTTATTCGAAGTTCAGGTAAAGTTTTAATCTTTTAAACTCTAAGTTCTATTAAAAACTTACCTATTTTGTTTGCTGGTGTTGTCAAGTTGTCCACATCGCTTTCTTCCTTATCAATCTTTTGGTGCGGTTTAAAACATGTGCTATTATTGTTCATTTCATTGCCTAAAAATTGTTTAAAATTAACGAAACCTTTATCTCATATATTAAACAACTTACGGTTATTCTTCATCATTTCAAACTCGTCAGGATTATATATTTTATTGTTTTGCTCATCTTCAGAATGAATATGACGCCCAGAAATAAAGTGAATAAAACAGGAGTTTATTATAAAGCTAAATAACAGGAATAGACACAATTTCATGTTTTTGTTTATTATTAATTGCATTTTCGAATTGTTCATCATCAGGAACTGTTCTCAAAGAATTTCAAGTTTCCATGGCAATCTTTAGCCTTTCTTGAGGGGTTATCAGACAAAGGTTCTCAACATGTCTACGAAAAACTTAAAGATAACAATACACGGCTAAAAATAATACATTTTATTAAGTTTCTAGCCAAGTTTTGTATGTTTACTACATAAGATTTATGAGAGAAAATCTCTTCAGCACTACAATGGAAACTAAAATTCTAATAAAAATCGTGAGAATATAAGACAAATTACTATTTTTCTTCTTCATTAATTTAAAATTGACATCCATCACTTGTAGGTCCTCTGAGAGTGATGAGCGAAAGTGCATGATGTCACAGTCTAGATAATGTGGGGTAAACAGCTGGACGTTAAGTCATAGAAGACATAGAAATTATATGGATAGTAATAGAAGATCATATATTACCAATATGGCCTAGCAGTAATAGTTCAACAAATGTCCTTAAAAGATTAAGAACATGAATATTAAAAAACTTCTTCCTTTTCATCTTCAACCTACTTGCGAAAAAACTTTTTGGATTGTTAAGTTTTTTTCTTTGAAAATTCCTATATTTTTAATAAAATATTGAAAAATTATTTTTTTATCATTAAAGGTTATCGAAAAAGTTTCTTAGAATTACTAATTTATTTCAAAAATATTTCACAATTAGTTATCCAGATGTAATTTTCTGTTGACAGCCATAGATTGTATTAACATAATTTTCCTTACATCCTTTTTCTATATTTCGCCCACCTTCGTCTGGTACTGGTTTAAAACCTTCCAAATCATCATTCGTTGAAGTACTACTCTTATTAGTATTCTCATCGCTTGCTAGTCGTAAATCGATATCCGAAGAATCCGTATAACTCTTAGTAGAATGGTCAACTGAAAATTAAACATTTTTCACGCAAATAATATCATATGAAAAGACAAACCAATCTGAGCAGTTTGTATTTCTTCTTTGTTTATCTCGTTATTCCTCAAATGTCCACAAGGATCTCCAAAGTAATGATCATGTCCAACGATTTTTATTCTGATGTTGTGTATTTTACACCTTAAAAATATGTTCAATTATATACATATAAAATGTGTACAGGTGAATTGAAAACATCTTTTTCTGCTTCGTATACAAGAATTAGATGTACGAAGCTAGATCTGAAGAAAACGGCAGGCCATAATGTTGGTCAAATATGAGATATTTTCAAATTTACTCGGGAATCTCGATACTACATCTAATATAATTGCTAAAGAGTAATATTGAGGTTATTTTATTTATGTACTAGTCCATCTAGAAAACTTATCACTTTAATCATTTCATTGGAACATGGAGTTTGAATTTGAACATACCCCATATTTGATACTTTGCTTAGGCATCACCAGGTAACTTTGAGATCGTTTTGAAGAAAACTGTAAGAAGACATTTACATACGTCGTATTTTTCAAACCGGTTTGGATCTGATCCAGTAAGGTTGGTCTGGAAAACGTGTAATGCAATATTCCACATAATATAAGTGTAAATAATATAATTTCTTTATGAAACATCTTTTTAAACGGTGGAATGAATAATGAATTTGGAACGAAAAACAGTTTTAACAAAAACATTTATTTCAAATCTGATCCAAACGTGTAATTCTATAAATTTTATCTCCTGTTTTTGCATCCTTCGAGAATCAATCTAATTTAGGAATTAAATATTTACGAGGGGATATCGATAAATAGTTGGTTTGGCTATTTAGAAGAAGAAAATATAGAGTAATAAAATATTTTCATGCGGCATCTTTTATTTTTTCTACGGAGCACTAACTATACAACATCTCCTCGTATTTTACTTAAATATTATCAGAAACGATTTAAACTTAACATTGTTATATTCTGTCCTTGTTAAGGTCGAAACACAAACGAATTATGATTAAGGCGGAAACTTGCTTTACATGGCCCATGGTTTCATGGGCCGAATCGCGCTGCGTCAATTTATTTTGACCAATTTATTTAATTAATCTTATTATTGTTTTACTTTTGGCAATACAGGGAGATTCATTAACGATTCATTTTCATTTCGTTCATTCATTTTGAAGATACGATAGAAAGAAACTAACAATTTTATAATTTACAATTGACGTATTGCACGGAAGGTGCAGTGAAAAATTAGAATTACTATGAGACGATGGGCTTCTAGAAAATCGCTTCCTTTAATCCTTTTATGAACGACGGGAAGTATAATTCCTATTGACCATTGTCTCTGAAATTGGCATTTGTTTTTATTTAATTTTGACAATATGTGATCCGTGTCCATAAAAAGATTAATTACTGTTTTGGTTCCGCTTTGAGGTACTATGTAGTTAGAATTAAAAGCTCGGAAAAACACCAAATTTCAATAATTTTTTTCTGCTGAATGAGTTTTTTATTGAATTTATACATTGATGACAATTTTTTGGAGGACTCGATTTGCGTGCGTATTATAAATAACACAGAAGAAAAAATCGAAAAACATTTATTCAAATATGGAGATGTCAGAAGTCAAGGGGTCTAAGTGACAAAATCATTGTTTTGAGAAAATTCAAGTCAAACTTTCAATTTGTTTTTTAATAGGGAAAATTAGAGATTTATTATTTCGACCAAATCAGATATAGAATATTCAGGTTCTTAAAGTGTTATTACCAATAGTGATAAAAATGAATTATCCCGTTTATGGTTAATATGGTATAAAAAATGGGAAATCAATACTTAGGCCCCTTTACCTCTTACCTGAAATTGAAAATGCGAATTATAAGAAAGACGAAATTTATTTTACTGTTTTCTTTCTCTTTTGTAAAGAAAGTTAATAAAATTATAAAGAGGTAAAGGGGTCTAAGTACTGATTTCCCATTTTTTATACCATATTAACCATAAACAGGATAATTCATTTTTATCATCATGGGTAATGACACTTTACGGACTTGAATATTTATCTGATCTGGTCGAAATAATAAACCTCTAATTTTCTCTCTTAAAATACAAATTGCCCTGGCGCTCCAAAATTGGACTACAACTTTCCAAGTAGATAAAAGGCACCACGCTTTGGAGTTGTACCTGGTAACAAAATCACTTGGTTTTTTCTTCCATTCAAAAATTTAATATTTTTACATCCTATTCCCATATCTAACTCATTTTTTTCAAATATGTCGCTTAGACCCCTTGACTTCTAGGGTCTTCAATATACATATTATTGACGTTCGATACATTCAATAAAAAACCTGTTTGTAATTATCTAAAAAGCAGCTAAGAAAAAAAACTATTGAAAATGAGCATTTTTCCGAGTTTCTAATCATAACTAGCACCTTAAAATGACTGTAAGTTAGTAAAACACTGTATCAAAGAAAATTTATTTATTCAACATTTAGATTAATCGCTGATTAGACTATAAAAGGATATATAGGCTTGGAATTATAAAAACTTGAAAACTATGACCTACTTGAAGGGGGACAGTCAAGTCAAATGTTGGTTAAAAGTTGTCACTGAAATTATTAACGGAAAAACTATCAAACTATCTTCAATGCCTTGTGTGGACCGAGATCAACGATTCGATATTATCCACGTGAGGGATCAGGAGACGATGTATTTGTTGTATAGTTTACCAGCGGTTGACACCCAAGACCTTTAACATGTCTTCCTGTGCCATTGCAGTCCAGCGATCCAGCAGCGCTAAAAGAGGGAATCTGCGTGGAAAGGTCAGTACCCCAAGTAAAACTAGTCCTTTCCACAGGAAAACCATTCCTTTCTACAGGAAAGCCGGCCCTTTCCAGGGAAAGGCCGCTCTCTACAGCAGGCCCAAATGCCAAATAATGCGTGTCAGGATATCTGGAATGAAGTATACTGCTCTGGGTTAGATAATACGATTGCACCTATTGGTCAATTTGTTTTTTTTACTTACTATACATGTACCTCCTCGTTATTATTTTTGAAAATTCGGTCGTTTCTATTGAAGACTGGAGGGCTCCTGTAGTCCTCAGTCATCACGTGAGATAAAAATCTTAAAAATACATATATTAAAATATATACAAGACGTCCTCAAGAAGGCATTTGACAAATTGGATGGATTATGTTTAACATGTAATATCTAATATGCATATCCTTGAACATATTTAATTCATTATCCAGATGATTTTGAATACAATTTAAATGGGAAACTCACCCGGTATTTCCAAAACCGCGTTGCGGCTGACCCTGGGAAAGAGACTTTGAAAACGTATAATGAAGTATTTCGATCATTATGATTATTAATGGTATGACTCTCGTATGCAACATTTTCCTAAACATTAACTAGACCGAAGACCACTTATGGCTAAAGCAATATTTTGTCAAATCTAATCCAGTCGATTATTTCTTGAACTTTTTATACGTTTCATTTGGTAGGTGTGGAAATTAAGCGAATCAACAACTTTTGACATTTAAATATGTAAATTATTAATAAATATTACTTATATGATATAACGATAAATATAATATACATATATTCATTTCATAGAAACAGCATTAAACGAATAACGCCATAAACCGATATTTTATACGATATTATAAAGTCAAAAATTAACACAAATTAAAATCAATTAATTTTATTGAAACTAGACAATTCAATACACAAAGACCTGACATTTCGGGTGTACAGAAGACAGTACAAAAAACATTTTCAGAAATTATACAATGAATTTTTTTTCAAATTTTTTTAGCTGTTCTTCACTATATCCCTTATCTATTTTCGAGAAAGCTTGCTCAATATCACGATTCACTATTCAAAGTAGATAAATAATATAGAGTGTTTCTAAAATAATCCATGAGGTGATTGCTCACCTCATGTTATAAGAAAAAGTTCATATGGGTATAGGTTCAAAGCAGCTTTCTCTCCAAGATACAGGGCGTTACAAATAATTTTTTTCAAATTGCTTGAAAACTTTTGAAAATACTGCGTTGAATACCTAAATGCGTTTACATATATAGTCCGTTTATCATAAAAGCAGACATACGTCACAAATGAGAATGAATTGTTGCCAACCAACAAATATAGTTCTATCTTTGTTTGTTGCAATGCAATTTGTGCGCCTAGTTACCCCGTTTTTGGGCCAACCTGATGCGGCGTTGACACATATTTTCGGGATTTTTGATTGAATTGTCAAAATTTTGAACGCAAAATTTGCTTTTTGTGCATTTCTTGTTTTTCGAGTCTTTTAAGTGTATTTTCCTTCGATTAAAAAAAATTAAAAAAATTAAAATTTAACTGAACCATCAGTTATTATCATTGATAACGCTCCATACCACAGTATGCTGCTAGAGAAAATACCAAATGGAACATGGAATAAATCCAATATTCAGAATTGGCTACGTACAAAAAATATCGAATATTCAACAAATATGTTTAAAAGGGAACTTTTAGACATTGTTGCTAGGTAGACATAAAATTTAAAAACAGTATTATTGGTTTCTTAAACAATTATACCTATTGTAGGAATAAACCTCCAAAAAAATACGTTGTTGACGATTTAGCGGAAAAATATGGGCATACGGTCTTGAGACTTCCACCGTATCATTGTATTTTTAATGCAATTGAGAAAATATGGGATATTGCCAAAAATTATTACAATCGACACGTTGGTCGAGATGGTAATACGGAAATCGATTGTCTTAATATGTGGCATGAAGCACTTGCAACAATAACTCCTGAAATCTGGAAAAAAACAATTATACATACTGATAAAATTATTAATCAGTGGTATGAAAGGGAGCACATTCTGGATCGAGACGAAATTTTACCCCTAATTATCAGTGTGAATGAAGATAGCGACAGCAGCGAAAGTGATTTTCTATCAGATAGTTAGAAAAAAATTAAAAATCTATCATTGCTTTTTTAAACTTTTTTAACCCATTTTAATAAAAAAATATTAAAGAGGCTATTACTATGTATTAAAATTCAGTTTAATCCGAGACGTTCCAAAACTATGTCAAGTTTGGCAACACTGCGTGTTATTTGCATGATGACATACAGTGCGAATGTTTTGGGTGGAACAATCCATATAACTAAGATCCAGAACATCGGCTGCAAAAATCCTTGGACACGTCGATTTTTATTTTTGGTTGCGGTTTTTTTAATCGTAAATTCATATATACAGGATAACCAAAAAACAAGTTACGACTACCAACTTTATTTTTTCAAA